>QEPC01014782.1:109906-151555 GCA_003113815.1 Sphenodon punctatus | reverse complement strand
CACGGATGCCTGCTGAAGCTGCTGAAACTAAAAGCCCCTCCGACCACCAGCTCCCACCACCTGCTGCCCGCTGCCAAGGAGCCTGTCTCTCTCTCTGTCACACCCACCCACACAAACACAAGCCCTGCACCTCCTGGGGGGCTTTCTGTTAGATGAGACCCTGCTGCTGGCACAGCACATCTTTGCATTAATAACTAGTACTATGCTACATGAGGTGGCAGGTGCTGCTTCTAGGGATTGACAAGCTGTATGAGATTCTGCCACCTGCCAGCCAGAACATCAGCACATAGGGATAAAAGATTGGAAGGTCAAACAAAGCTCATAACAATAAATGTAGCAACTTTTATTAAAACTATTTAAACAACAAGAAAACAACAACAACAACAACAACAACAACATTTTAAAAAACAAAAGCAAACATGTAAAGGAAACTTGTGAATTAAACTAAGAGTCTCAACTGCCACTGGGCCTGTCTCCCAGAAATTGGGGGAAAGGCAACAGCCATTGTGGGGCATCACAGGGCTGCGGGCCAGCCACCCGGGACTCCTCCAGCCCAAAGCCATGGCTCACGGTAAACTGCAAGGCCTCGGCAAGTTCTGTATGCCACCTGGAGACTGCCTGGTGGTACATTTGCACACGGTCAAGCTCAGCGTAGACATACTGCCCATATGCCTCCACCTTCTTCCGCTCCACCTGGACTGCCTGCAGCTGCTCCACCAGGCAGTTCTCCATGGTGGAAACAGACCGCTGGACCTCCACCACAAAGTCCCAGGTGGGTCGCTGCAAGTTGGCCTGAAGGGCCTTGGCCTCTATGTCCTCTGAGGGCCCAGGGTCTCCACGTCAGGGCTTGAGGGGGGGAAGGGCTTATATGCCACCATTTACGGGTTGCCTTCCCCCCCTTCTTCTGGCACTGAGGCTCCATGGGTGCCATGCCAGACTCCTCACTCTCAGGCCATGGATCAGCTCTATGTGGTTGATGAGCCCCGACGTGATCCCCTCCCTCTGCCAGCAGAAAAATTTCTTTCAGCGCTAAAAAGAGCAGAAAAATATAGGAACATAAGAAGTGCCATACTGTGTCAGACCAAGGGTCTGTCAAGCCCTGCCTGCATTCTGTCTCCACAAGTGGGTGGACTGGGTGGCCATCCAATCTCTCTCTGCAGGGGATTTCCGTTCCTAACAGGTCATAGGGCAATTCATTCCCTGTTGTTCCAGTCCCCGTGCCATAACTTGCATGTGGCAATTCCGTCACCCTTGTTGTAGAACTTCCAGACATCCGACGTCCAGTGCTGGATGTCTGGGGGTGTCACTGGCCATGGCAGTGACCTCTGCCTAGGAGTCCTCCAAGTCCTTGGCCTGGCCCTGACAGCAGCTCTGGGGCCAGCATACAATTCCTTTCTGAAATGGGAACACATTAAGAACACCAAAGTAATATCATGCATTTATGATGATGTCTCTAGTCCTCCCTCCTTGGGGTGCTAGGGATTGCAACTAGAAAGCACGTGCAAATCCTGCCCTCCCGGGGGTACTAGGGGATACTAGGGATTGCAACTAGGAAGCCCCTGGATGGCACGTGCAAATCCTGCACTCTTTGGGTGCTGCTTGGGATGGCAATGGAGAGAACCTGGCTGGCTGGCATGTGAAAATTCTGAGCTACTTGGGGTGCTTGGGGCCCTGAATGGCATGTGCAAATCCTCCCCTCCTTGGGGTGTTAGGGATGGTGACGGGAGATGTGACCCTGGCTGGAGGAAAGACCCTACCCTTATTTGGGGCTGCGTAGGGAATGGGATGGCAACTGGAGAGTGGAGACCCTTGCTAGCCTAGTAACCTGGCACATGTTTGGATGGGGGTGCTGCTCATGCCAGAGCCCCCCCACACTACAGTACCCTCTCTCTCTCTGTGGCAGACCTCCACTGCCACCCACTGATGCTCACTGTTTGTGCCTGACTGATGCCCACCACCCACGCACCCACCCGCACGCCAGTGAGCTCGTTCTAACAGATAGAGCCTTTCTTGTCCTCAAAGTAAAAAAAAGGTTTACAAACCTGACAGCACCTCCTGAGCCCACCGCTTGCTCCTCATCTGAGGAGCCAGCCGCCAGTGCCGCCGCCACCACCACCAGAGGTGTAGTAGAGGCAGCGACCTCGACTTCCTCCTCCTCATCCTCGACCAGAAAGTTAGCCCCCAGCTGGGGAAGAAACACCGCAGCTGTCTTCATTATTTTTTTTTTAATCACACACACCCAAAAACAAACACAGTCAGTCACCCACAACCCACACCAGCACTCACCAATCACAACAACAGCAGCACACCCAAACACAGACAAAACACCCAAACCAAACAGCCACCCAGCCAAACACACACTCACTCTCCACACATTTCCGCACACATTCGAATTTCCGGTTTCCTCTGCGCTCGTGCTCTCGCAATATTTTTTTCCGAATGGCCGAACCCGAACCAAATGGCTGAACCAAACAGCTGAACCCGAACCCGGCGAACGATCTGAATGGCCGAACCGAACGCAGCCAAACCAAAGGGCCGAACTGAGCAGCCAAACCCTAACACGATCTGTTCGCCCATCCCTTTTGGACAGGCAATCAGAACCTGTCCTGTGGCTTGTTCATCACTCAACTGTTTCCTCCCATACCCCCTCCTACCAAATATGGCACTAAGTTTCAATTCCAGTCCAGAAGAAGGTCCACTGTCCACCAACCCCCCCACGCGCATAGTGGCATCTGAAGTTTTCCATAGTTTTCTGAAGAACATCCTTGGTCTTTGGAACTTTGAACTTTCCAAACCAAATACTGTAATCTTTATTGATTTCTGAAGTTTTCCGAAGACCGAGTTACAACCCTAATGTAAATGTTCTCCTCTGTGTGGATTCTCTGTTGTATAATGAGTGTCCCAACTTCTTCTGACGCTTTCCTTACATCCCTGGCATATTCAGGATTTCTCTCCTGAGTGGATTCTTGTTTTTAAAATGGCAAGTTTTACAAGTGTAACAAATCACAATACATATAATTTCTACTTATTTAAAACAGACTTGAAGCCTTGAGCTGCCAAGTTGCTTTTTTTCTAGCACCTGATCTACAGGAGCAAATGCTGTCATGCATAGGCATGCATGGCCCCAGTGGCCATTTTGTGCACATGCAAGGTTATTTTTTATTTTATTTTTTATTTTTTAAAATTTTATTTTATTTTTTTATTTTTAAACAAAAACAAAAAATTACAATTGTCCAATGGTCCATCAAGCCCTCCATCCTGTCTCCAACAGTGCCCAATCTCTGGGTGTGAACAGACAGCATGCTGTCCCAGTTCAGTCCGCTTTGGCCTGACTGTGCTGGCTTGATACCTGAATGTTTGTTCGGGGTCCACCAGGGTTGTGGGCCTGGAACAAAACCACCCAGGGTTGTGGCTGGGCTGGAAATGTGGGCCAGGAAAAAGGCCCACAGTCTGTACCCAGTCGCAGCACAACTGGGCAAGAGCAGGTGAACCGGGCATGAATGTGTGTTCCTGTCCTCTGCTCATCCTAGCATGGGAGAAGTACCCAGCAGGTCACAATGGGCAATTCATTCCCAGTTGTTCCATTCCCCAACAGTAAGGGGTTATGTCCCCAAATCCTACTTGGCTAATTGTCATTTATGGACCTATCCTCCAAGAACTTATCCAATCCCTTTTTAAAACTAGATCCACTACCAGACATGACCACTTCCTCTGGTTAGGTTAATTGTGCGCTGAGTGAAAAAAAAACACTTCTATTATTTGTTTTAAACTGCTGCCAGTTAATTTCAGAGTGTCCCCTTGTTCTAGTACTATTAGAGAGGGAAAATAACTGCTCCCTATTTATGTGTTCCACACCATTTTATAAACTTCTATCATATCCCTTCTCAACCGTCTCTTCTCAAAGCTGAAGAGCCCCAACCTATCAAGCCTATCCTCATACGGGAGTAGTACCACACCTTTGATCATTTTTGTTGCCCTTCTATGTACCTTTTCTAGTTCTACCATGTCTTTTTTGAGATGGGGTGACCAGAACTTCACACAATACTCCAGGTACAGTTCTACCATAGATCTATATAGAGGCATCGTGATAATTTCTGTTTTATTCTCTATCCTTTTCCAAATGATTCTAACATTCTGTTTGCTTTTTTGACTGCCGCCACACACTGAGCTGAGGATTTCAATGTATTGTTCACAATGACTTCAAGATCCTTATTCTGAGTGGTACCTCCTAATTTAGAATGCAGCATTGTATATCTAATGGGTTATTTTTCCCTATGTGCATCACTCTGTGCTTGTCCAGAATAAATTTAATCTGCCACTTAGATGCCCAACCACCCAATCTTGCAAGATTCTCCTACAATTCTTCACAGTCCACTTGGGTTTTAAGCACTTTGAATAACTTTGTGTTATTTCAAAATTTGACAGTTGTTTGCTTGTTCATTTGTTTTTATATCCTTAGTTAAAAAAAGGAACGGGACTCCATTTGTTTTCATAACCAATAGAAACCATATGAATTGCACATCCCTAATGGCAACTGACTGGGGAACAAGACAGTGGAGACAAAGTGAGTTGCTGCCTGAGGAGGCTTCCAGGTTTTGGTGGAACCTGGAGTGGTGGCTGAGCTAGCAACCAAGCAGTCTAAACCCAGGTAGGACTTTTCATGTATTAGCCCACAAGGGCCTATTGTTATAAAGAGCCAGCTCTGTGAAGTCTTAACAGAACTGCTTGTGGACTCTGGAGGCTTGGGTTGGCTGCATGTGGACGTGGAAGGCCAGACACCCAAACTCAGGAGTAAACCTTGGTGGAGTGAGAATTTATTTCTACAAGGGTCTGAAGGTGTTTATGTAAGAGGCTTTCAACTAATTCCCAGAAAGCCTCTGCAGAGACCCCTGGAGGGTGTGGAGAGCGTGGTTCGCATAGACTCTACTTCTATAGTAATTCAGAGACAAGAAGTGATAAATGGAAAAGAAGCTTAGAAAAGAAGCTTGCTCTGGGAGAATCCATTTCTCAATACTGCCAGTTGAATCACATAGCTGTAATACAGTAAGAAAATGGAGACCCGTTTTATGAAGCAATATGGAAGAGACTTTTTTCATATGTAGTTGACAAAGTCTTTACAGCAACATAAATATGGGCATTATTTTTAGCATATACAATTTTAGCATTGCAAATTCAAATCTCCACCTATCAATGATAATGTGTCTGCCTGTAAACAAGAAAACCAAGGATTGATATTTGGCAAAAAAAGGCATAGAATCAGTCTGTTCCACATGTCAGGTGACAGTGTAATTCACAGTTGTGAATGACTGGCAAAGCACAAAATTATCTGATAAGCAGCAGAAGCAACATTTGTCTGAGTTTATTTGCACACGGATTACACTCTCAAAATACAAAATTATTGGAAACAGGAGCATGTGAATTCTCACTAGAGGTGTGCATGTGCACCAGGGTCCCATGTCATTTTTTGTTTTTCATTTTCGTTATCTAAATCTGTCGTTTTCGCTTTCAAAAGTGTTTTCGTTTTTGCTTTTGTTTCCATTGCTTTCAATGGAAAACACATTTTGGCTGTATCTTTTTTGTTTTTAATTATATTTGGCTGAAACATGCAGCAATTGTACCTCCAAGGGAAAGCATTAATTGTACTAAATTCCAAAAAGTTTGGATAAAGGAATCCAATTTTAGAAGCAGTTAAATTATATTATTTTGCAAAAATCTTCATATACATTCTTAGCTGTAACCTCTTTGCCTCACATTCAATGTAGATGTAACTTGGCAAGTTTATACCCCTTCCAACATTTACTATCTTTGCCAACTTTCAGATGGATTGGACAAAGGGTTCTGGTGGGATAAGCAGTTACAATATAAATGTATGTCTGACTGTAATGTCTTTTTAGTCCAACCAGTGTACATAAAATTTTGCAGGGCTGTATATCATACTTTCACAATCATCTCTGCCAAATATAAGAATGTTGTAATAAAGAGTCCCAATGTTATATGCCTTCACAGCATATGCAGAGACGGAGCCTATGCCAGGGATTCTCTTACGTGTCACTGTGGTATAAGATCGGTTTGTGATGCCAATTGACCAGCAGAAATGTCAACCATATATCCTCATTCTGTGCTGTGACCATCCCAACATCTCTCCCCCACTTGTTACTAGGATGTCAGAAGCATCTGTTTAGGAAAGAGTCAATAGAGATCTCTTATGTCCTCTGTCACAGTGCTGCAGGGTGTGATTGTGATGATAATTGGCCAGCCTGGATGTGTAAACCATCTCTCCTGATTTCTAGGATGCTATCCCCAAAGTCCCAGTTATGTCCCTTATATTCCCACCTGAGGGCCGCCCCCTATGCCCACCTCAAAGCCACTACCGATTGGTCGTGTAAAGCTGGAAGCATGCAGTTGTTGACCAGTGAATGTGTCCATCAGTCTTTTGGGTTGATTAACATCCTCCCTCCTACAGCCTCCCTCCCCCTGCCATGCCAGGTGCCTCCCTCTGACTGACACTGCATGTGCTGCTATTTATCTGAATAATGGTCTTCAAAGGGACAACTTCAATTGTTTATACAATTGGATTCTTTTATCAAATTGTCCTTTAGTGGCAGAGATGTCAGGGAAGGTATGTGCAACATTCCTGCCAAATGTATCATAAACAGAATGAAATATAAAAATGTTACAGCTGGAAACATATTTTCAAGTTAATGTCTTATACCATACATTCAATCTTTCTGACAATTGGCAGGTGTATTAAGATTGTGGAGGGACATAGAATTCACAGGTTGTATGTAAATTGGATGGAAGATAAAGACATTATAGTCATGAATGTGTATGGAGTTTTGCTTAAAATCACAACATTCAATTGCTTCTAAGATCTGTTCCCTTTATCTAATCCTGTCCAAGATAGGTACACATAATGCCCTCAATTGGTGGTACATGCTCCCCACGTTTCAGTAAAATTGAATAATAATCAAAAAGGTTTTAGCCAGAAATACATTTTTCAGTTTTTTCCCTTTATTTAAAAAACAAAAGTCGTTTTTGTTTCTTTTTTCATTATTATTATTTGGCATTTTTGTTATTTTAATAATGATAATGAAAATGACAATTATTATTATTATTGTAATAATGAAAATGACATGCACACCTGTAATTCTCACAGACATCATAAAACATCAGAGTATAAGTTTGTTGTAGAGTACCTTCCAAAGGCAATGGAAAATGTCTTCCAGAACATGCTGAAGTAGACTGTATTCTTAAAACCCCTTCCTCTTCAGTAGACCATGATGGGATTGCTTGTAGAAAAGTAGTTTTAGAGCTTCAGTAGAGCTGAGACAATTTTTGTTGTTGTTCTACAAATTACTTTCTGACAAATTTGGTCAATTTGTTTCACTTAGAGGAGGAACCTGTGTTCCCTGTGTTTTCCCCATAGCGATGGAAAACACAATAAATATAGTCCCTGGTTTTGAGTGAAATTGAAACAGAGGTGCTATTCATTTTTGTTATTTATTTATTAATTTGTATTTATTATTTGTATAGCACAAGCAATGTACAATCGGTAGTTAGAGAAAGGTCCCTATCCCAATGGGCTTACAATTGGGCTGTTTCAAAGCAGCCTTTCCATTTTTGCAGAATAGTTCTATGAAGAGAGAATGGCTATTGGAATTTTGATCAGAATTACAATTGAAATAATTTTTCAGTCAGAATTCCAATCAAACAATTTGCACGCACCACACGGTCATGACCATTTCGCACATGCACAAAATACTGAATTTGTTTTTATCCAAATTCTGATTGGACCATCGAAATACCTAGTTCTGTCAGAGACAGGGTCGGAATTTTGGTTTCAGCCCTCCTTAAAATCTAGGAACAACAAGAGAAGAGACACAAGGGAAAAAGGAACATAGGGACAGACAATGATATATTCATGAAGGTGGGAAATCACAGATACACATGCTTAACTTAGTTGCAGGGAAGAGGAGGACTCTAAGTAAAAAAGGATGAAATGTGTTGTCATCAGTGCCAGGCTATGGGGATGAGGAGCTAGGAAAGCCTGATGGATGAAATAGACTTTCAGAAGGGATTTAAAGGTTGCGAGGGAAGAAGCAGAATGAATGTATTCAGGGAGGGAGTTCTGGGGGAAGGAGTGAATACATTTTGAAGAGCAAGGGAGTCATGAGCAGGCAAGGGTGGCCACAGAAGAGACAAGCCTTGAAGGTAAAGACAAGGAACTTGTGCTGAATGCTTTCGGGTAGAGGGAGCCAGTGGAGAGCAGATAGAAAGGGCTGAACATGGTCAAAGCAACAGGCAAGATGGATGTCCAAATGGAAGTGAAAAGGGCAAGGCAGAGCAGGGACTAGGGTTTTGACGGTGGAATCAATAAGGTAGGACCAGATTTTTTGCAATATTATGTAGAGCAAAACAACAGGACTTTGCAACAGATTGAGTCTGAAATGAAAATGAGATGGAGGAGTCAAAGATGAATCCTAGGCTACGTGCCTGAGGGTACAGGTTGCGTGGGGATACCGCCATTGGAAATTGAGAGGGCGGCAGATGTTTTGTAGGAAAGATGATAAGTTCTGCCTTGAAAGAGTGATGCAGAGGAGGAACCAGTAAAAGAGACATTGAAGAAGCAGTTTGAGAGACAGGAAAAGAAACAGTCAAGAAATGGGCTCCGGAAACCAAAGTGAATCAAGGAGGAGGCTATAGTCAACAGTGACAACAGTGACAGAGAGATTGAGCAGGACAAGACTTGGCTAAGAAAAGGTCATTCGTGATTTTAGCAAGGGCAGTCTCAGTCAAATGGAGAGGGTGGAAGTTTGATTGAAGGGGGGCAAGGGAAGAAATGGAAGAGAGGAAATCAAGACAATGGGGCCAGTCCCATGTCCCACATGCACATGCACACAAACCGTGCGCCTGTGCCTTGAGGGCACATTGTGCCACACAGAGCCCATGTAGATCCCACGCAGATCTCACACAGATCCTGCTTGGGATTGCAGCCAGGGTGTGTAGATTTCTGACTTCATTTCCTTGGCTGAAGATTCTTTTCAGATAAATTTGTTTGGCCACTTTGGTTACCTCAGTATTTTGTTTCTTTTATTTCAGTATGTCATTCACTTTGGTGTTTTGGTACTTTATTTTCACAATTTTTATTCCCTTTATTTCAGTAGTGTTATTCTAAGTGTAGTGCACAACTGTGCTATTGCATTAATACTAAGCAAAACTATTGCAGAGTGGTACTGAAAAAAATTGAACAAAAGTACCAAAAATGAAATTCTCAAGTTGAAATCCCTAAGTATCTGAAATAGTAAAGTGAAATATCAAGGTTACTAAAGTGGAAAACTGACTTCCGGTCCTGGAAAGTCAAATCCTGAAGTCCATGAGAGTGAGCATGCCATTCCTGTTGAAAGTACCTTGTTGAAAATAAAAGGTGAAAGAAATAAAAACTTTCTAAAAACAGACTGCAGATCTTTCAAGGAGGTAGGAAGTTGTACTAATGGGGAACTTCAACTGCCCTGGTATCCATTGGAAGATAAACTTTGCTAAGCAAGGAATGTCTAGACTTGCCTTGCTGAATGCTGACAACTTCTACTTTCAGAAAGGGGAGGAAGGAATGAGGGGGTCAGCTGTCCTAGACTTGATCCTAACCAACAGGGAAGACTTGGTCGATGAGGTGAAAGTGGTGGGAACTTTGGGGGTGGGGGGAGTGATCATGAAATGTTGGAATTCATGATCTTAAGAAGAAGTAAAGGTGAGCAGTCAAACATGTACCTTGAACTTTAAGAAATCTGATTTGAATAAACTCAGAGAAATGCTAGGCATGGCTAGATAAACTAAAGAAAAAAGGAGTCCAAGATAGATGGGAGTTTCTGAAGAATGAGAAAATGAAGGCACAATCACAAACAGTTCCAATGAGAAAGAAAAATGGGAGACATCTAAAGAAACCAATGTGGCTGCACAAAGAGCTTTTTGAGGAGCTGAGAATTAAAAAGAACACATATAAGAAATGGAAGATGGTACAAGTCACGAAGGATGTATATAGACAAGTAGCCCAGATTGTAGCGATGGTGTCAGGAAGGCAAAATCACAGAATGAGCTCAGGCTAACGAGGGATGCTAAGAACAAAAAAGGGAGAGGTTTCCAGGGATGTTAAAAGGAAGAGGAAGAAAAAGGAAGTGATAGGTCTGCTGCTTGGTGAAGATGGTGAAATGTTAACAGGTGACAAAGAGAAGGCCGAACTACTCAGCTCCTATTTTGTCTCCAACTTCTCCCAAAAGGGGAACTTTGTCCAACCTGGCAAAAGTAGCAGGAAAGATGAGGGGAAAGAATTGCAGCTCAGGAAAGATCAGGAATTAGTTAGATAATACCTAGCTACTCTAAAGAAGTTCAAGTCTTCGGGGCTGAATTAATTACTTCCTAGGGTACTAAAGGAACATGCTGGTGTACTCTCAGTACCTCTGTCTAGCATCTTTGAGAACTCCTGGAGAACAGGTGAGGTGCTGGAAGACTGGGGATGGGTAAATGTTGTCCCTATCTTCAAAAAGAGGAGAAAATGAGGATTCCAAGGGTGTAAGGACAGTCCGGACCTTTGTTCCAGGGCCTATGCTGGTGGGGGCCCAGACGTCCCTATAGTAGCTAAACAAACAAACAAAATGTTGTTTTTGTTTTGTTTTTTTCCATCTGCTGGCTGCCACGAAACTCACCACCAGATAGAAGTGAACTTGGTCTGAGGCTCCTCCCCCTCACGGTACACCACAACAGTGGTTGTGCAGGAAAGCAAACCTGTGCACAACTGCGTTTCCAGGCCGGTGAGTCTGCATGCGTAGTGAGTGCACAGCACACAAAGCGCAGGAGTGGCTTTGCACAATTGTGCACAGGTGTGGTGGCGTCTGGTTCACCATACAGTTGGGAGTGGGACCATCAGGTCCCAGAAGGTACAGGCAGGCTACAGCAGCATGCAGGTGGGTGCAGCTGATCCACGAGAGTCTCCAGGCTCCACAACCGATTCTAAGGCCGGTGGAGCCGGTAGCTGGGCAGAGGAGGGGACTGACTCTGAGCCTGAAGTGCCAGGGAGCAGCGCAGCAGGCCTGTGCAGGGAGCAGCCAGAGCCAGTCAGGACTTTCCCTAGTACCTGGACCCTGCGGAACTAGTGGAGCAGAGTGAAGGAGGAATAGAGGAGCACTGGAAGCAAGTAAGCTGTGCGTGTGTGCCGGCGTTTGGGAGCAGAGCACAAGGCAGGCCAAGCAGAGTCAAACTCAAGCAGGTGCTGTGCTGAGTTCTGTTGGCAGTGAAGTGCACCTTTTGAAGACAACACGTCCACTCCACAGAGCGGAGTGAGGCCAGAGAAGTTCTGAACTACAGTGTCAGTCAGAGCAAGGAAAAGGAAGACAAAGCCCCCTGGGTCCTAGCCCCTGCCGTAGCGGCATTTTGCATCCCATTCCTTCTGAACTTAAGGGGAGTCAGTCAGAGTCAATCCCTCCCCATTGCACTGCTTCAGCTGGCGGAGAAAGACGTCAGGAGGACTTGGAGGCAGGTCTGCTCCCTGTGCTGCCTCCCTTAATGGACTGTCTACAGGCTGAGTCATGGAGGTGCAACCCAACCCAGCAGCAGATGGGATGGCGGGTGGCACGTGCCACACAGCAGCCGTGGCTGGTGGCTTGACTGGCAGGCACTCCATCTGACTCAGGGCCAGACTGTTGGCCCACCCCACCAGCTGGGACCTCACCTGTCAGAGCCAGACCCAGAACCCCAGATCCCAGAGACAGTGCCTGGCACCCGCCCTGCCTCACTACCTGGAGTCCAACCTCACCTGAAGCAGGTTGTGTCCAGACTCCAGATGGTGCTGCTGGTGAAGGACACTACACTAGGTCCAGCAGCATAGTGGCCATGGTTGGTGACCACCGAGTAATTGGGGAAGGTATTTCCAGGACCCAGACAAAAGCGCAAGCAATGAAGGCAAGTTGGTGAGGTGAGTGTTGTTTGAGGGGGGGGAGTGTCTTCTGTCTCCCCCTGTAGTTGCAGAAGTAACTGAGTTATAACTCTGTGCCATTTCTTGCCAGCATTCAGGAATATGTATCCGCCCAGGATAATGAGTAACCCCAGTGTGACCTTAACATAGTGGACTTAGCCCATTAGGTTCCACATTCAGCCTGTACTGCACAACTTGTCCATATAAGCAGCCGTTGAAAAAGGAATACTCCAAAATCTACCTCAGATGATCTGTCTATAGATGGAGGGAGTGTGGACTCCTTTATAGGCCACATGGTTTTTGTGCTCTCTGTTGTTGACTTTGGTTAGAGGGAAGTGTATGTTGGTTTTATTGTTTTTTTGTTTTTGTTTTTTTTGCCGTAGGTGCAATATAAGGGAGAGGGACTTTGTAGCAGTAGGGCTCTCTCCTCGCAGAGGAACGTTTCTGACCCAGAACTGCAGGTAATGTAGGCTGTTAATACACGGACGGGGGTGGGGTGTTTTGGCACGGGTGGGTGTCTGTTTACAGGGACACACACCCACCTCCACCCACAGAGCATCCTCCGTTTTGCTGGAGGGCTGCGTGGGTGTTGGCGGGCATGTAATGGGTGCAGGTGTGTGTGTGCCAGGAGCACGCACACACAAACACTCACTGCCCATTGTGTTTACACAGGGGCACACCCAGTGCACACCCATCTCCCACTCACCACCAGCCGTGTACACGGACTGCCCCGCTGCACACCTGTCTGAACACCAGGGGGTGGGGGGGTCCATGTAAAAATGGCCATAGATCACAGATCTGCTACACCAAACACATACACAATCATTTCTAGGTCTTGCAGTTCAAGTCAATAGGGCTTTAGAAGCCCCACAATGGTGTTTTGAAGTCTGTCTGCAATAAGGACATTGAAAGGAGTAAAGAGGGGAGGGAGCGAGACAGGGGAGAGGATGGTGACCTGGGGTGTGGGTCAATTCCATTTCTTGTCCCTGGGCCTATTTCAACCTAGAGGATTCCAATAAACATTAGACCAGTCAGCGTTACACCAATACCCGGAAAAATACTAGAACATATTATAAAGCAGTCAATCTGTAAGCATATAGAAAATAATGTAGTGATTAATAGAAGTCAGCATGGATTTTTCAAGAATAAGTCATGCCAGACTAATCGTATCATTTTATTTGATCGAGTTACTAGTTTAGTGAATCATGGGAACACCATGGACGTAATATATCTTGATTTCAGCAAGGCATTTGACAAAGTGTCCCATGATATCCTTGTTGACAAGCTGGTAAAATGTGGGTTAGATAACAACACCATTAGGTGGATTTACAGCTTGTAGCAGGGGGTCTCCCCAGGACCACACATGGTGCTGGGATCTCACTCTGGGGAATTAGCAAACCCCTCTGCTATGCCTTTTCAGCCTGCCTTGACTGAACCCCCTCCCCCAAGAGAGGGGGGGTACCCTCTTCTAGAACACAACACACAGTCCAGACGGTATTAGTCCACAGTCCTTTATTAGACTCTGTGTGCAGTGTACCTGGGGTTGCCGGCTCAGTTGCCTCCAATTTGCAGACCCAGTTCAGTCTCTCCAGGCTCAGGAGCAACACAGACCATCAACCCCCGAAGTCCAGCCAGCCAGGCCTCTAAGTCCTCCAAGCTCTGACCAAGACTTCCCCAGGCAAGAGGCTCCCTCCTGGGCACAACCTCTCCCACTTGCCTGGGTCTCTCTGGTTCTCCAACCTTCAGTACCTTGGAGAGCATAGAACAGGAAGGCTTCTTTAGGGAGATGTGGTCCCTTCAGCTCCCAGGCAGAGGCTGCCTCCTCGCTGCCTTGCCTGTCCTTATATCCAGGCTGAGTGGGAGTGGCCAGGCTCCCTCTTCTTAGCATTAAAAGGTCAGTGTCCTGTCCACTCTGTACCATGGTCTCTCAGTCTGTTTCCTCACTGACTGATCCCCAGCTATGGCTGGCTCTGCCACACCCCTGGGCGTGTTCAGCCCTCCGGTTAACACATGCAGCTCCCTTCTTAAAGGGGCAGCAGCCTCGCAGGACTGCTCCCTGCTACACAGCTGGTTAAAGAACCATAATCAAAGAGTGCTCATCAATGGCTCCTCATCAATTTGGAGAGAGGTATCAAGTGGAATGCCGCAGGGCTTGGTCCTGGGCCTGGTACTGTTCAATATTTTTATTAATGACCTGGATGAGGGAATAGAGGGAATGCTTATTAAATTTGCAGATTACACAAAGCTGTGAAGGATAGCTAACACCTTAGAAGGCAGAAATAAAATTCGAAATGATCTTGATAAGTTGGAAAACTGGGATGAAACTAACAAAATGGAAGTTCAACAGAGATAAATGTCAAGTTCTGCATTTAGGTAAGAAAAATCAAATGTACAAATACAGGATGAGGGATACCTGGCATGGCAACAATCCATGTGAAAAGGATCTGGGGATTGTGGTTGATCACAAACTGAACATGAGTCAGCAGTGTGATGCGGCTGCAAAGAAGGCTAATGCAATTTTAGGCTGCATTAACAGAAGCATTGTGTAAGTCACGAGCAGTAATAGTTCCATTCTATGCTGTGCTAGTCAGACCTCATCTGGAGTCCTGTGTCCAGTTTTGGGCACTTCACTTTAAGGAGGGCATCAACAAATTGGAACAGGTTCAGAGGAGGGCGACAAAGATGGTGAGGGGTTTGTAAACCAGTGGTCTTCCACTACCTGAAGGGCTGTCACAGAGAAGACAGCAAAGACCTTTTCTCTCTTGCCCCTGAATGCAAGACTAGAAAGAATGGGCTCAAATTACAAGAAAGCAAATTTCGGTTAAACATTAGGAAGAACTTTCTAATGGTAAGAGCTGTTTGACAGTGGAACAAATTGCCTAGGGTGGTGGTGGGATCTCCTTCACTGGTGGTTTTCAAACAGAGGCTGGACGGCCATCTGTCAGGGATGCTGGAGCTTCAGATTTCCTGCATTGAGCAGGGGTTGGACTAGATGACCTCTGAGATAACTTCTAACTCTATTATTCTGATTCTATAAGGAACCAGGAGTGTTCCTTCCCCCTGCCAGAAATTCAAGGCCCCCGCCTGAGGGTTGCATGGGTAGGTGAGGTGTGGCATCATGAGCAATCTTTTGTTTTTATAGTTCTGAAATTGTACAGAGCGTCTTTAGACATAACAAAGATCGGGTGTTGAAACCCCTAAGCATTTGTTTGGCTGTTTTGTGTAAGCACCATAACAATCCCAACACCAATTTGGACACCCGTCGAACATGTGATGTGAACACCATTGCATCACAAGGACAATGTATGTGTTTTGGCTGAACACATGGCCAATGTTGTCTCTAATGATATCGCGTGGCATGTTAGCAGGTACAACACAGGAAATGAGGCTGCAGTGCTTGCATGCTGAGATCGGATGGCAAGAAAAACACTGATTTGCCCCAAGATGGGCTGTGTGTCTAAGCACTGCCACGTGGTGAACACAGGGCCAGACCTGTGTTCATATCAAGGTCAAAACACACATTTAGACATTCATTGACATTATGTTTAAAGACACCCAATGTACCTAGAGCCAACCACTGTCATTACCCAACTTTCATTGCCAGAGAACATTGTGAAGACCAATGATTAGATAAGTTGAGTTCATGTTTCTGTGGGCTCATATTATCAGAGATCAGAAGTGGGGCAATGTTCTTATCTATACATAATAGTAGCTATGTTACAGTAGATGTGTGATGGCCATTACTACAATTTCTGGGAACCCAATCCATGGTGAGCACATATTGTGATGCGTATTTCCACAAACAGATGTAACACCAAAGATGTGTTTATTAGGGATGTGCAAAAAGATCGCGGTTCAGCTGTTTGGTTCGGAAGCCGAGTTCGGGTTCGGTCGTTCGGTCCGGGAACCAAGTTCGGCTTGGTAGAGTTCAGTTTGGTTGTTCGGAAATCGGTCTAGGTATCGTGTGATCCCATGATTGTATTAGAATCCAGAAACCAGAAATTCGAGTGCTTCTGGAGCTTGTGTGGAGAGAGGGCATGTGTGTTGTGGCTGGCTAGCTGTTTGGTTTTGTTTGGTGTGTTTTGGCTGTTTTAAACTGTGTGTTGGTTTGGCTGTGTTGTTTTGGCTGGTTGGTGAGTGTTGGTGGGTGTGTTTTGTTTGGCTGTTTGTGTGGGAGAAAAAAAAAATGAAGAGGGTGAGGCTTAATAGAAGGACCTGGGCCAAGGTGGTGGAGCCGGTGGAGGAGAAAGAGGTTGCTGCTGTCGCTGGACCTTCGGTGGTGGAGGTCGGTTCCTCAGAGAAGCAAGAGCCGGCAACAGGAGGTGCTGCCAGGTTTGTAAACTTTATTTTTACTTTGAGGACAAGAAGAATACTATCCTTTAGAGCGAGCTCACTGGCATGCATATGGGTGCGTGGGTCGTGGGCAGTCAGGCACAAACAGTGGGCATCAGCGGGTGGCAGCGGATGTCTGACACACAGAGAGAGGGTGTGGGGGGCTCTTCCAGAAGTCAGGCATGAGCACCCCCACCGAAACATGTGCCAGCCATCCCTAGGAAGGATCTCCACTCTCCAGTTGCCATCCCTACCTACTAGCACCCAAAGAAGGGCAAGATTTGCATCTGCCAGCAAGGTTCTCTCCAGTTTCCATCCCCAGAACCCCAAGAAGGGCAGGATTTGCACATGCCAGAAAGGGTCTCTCATAAATGCATGATATTATTTAGGTGTTGTTTATGTGTTCCTGTTTCAGATAGGGTGATGATGATGCCGCCCCTGCTGCTGGTGCCTGGACCACCAGAATCCCATTGAGGCGGAGGTCACCACTGCCAGACAGTGGGCGCACGAGGTCCGATGTCTGGTGGTGGTATGAGAAGCATAATGGATTTTCTGTCTGCAAGGTAAGGCACGGGGGCTGGAATAACAGGGAATGGATTGCCCTATGACCTGTTAGGAAGTCCTATGCAGAAAGAGATTGGCCAATGGCCACCCACCCACTTGTGGAGACAGAATGCAGGAAGGGCTTGACAGACTATTGGTCTGACATAGTATGGCACCTCTTATGTTCCTATCTTTTTATGTTCTTTAGATCTGCAGCAAAAGATTTAAAAGGACCAGCCAGGGGACCACACCACATCAGGCCTAATCGCGCACATTGAGAAACTGAGTGACAAGATAATAAGGCAGCAGGACTCTGGCGTGGAGGGGAAGGCATGCTAGAAGTGATGCCATCAAAGCCCTTCCCCCTCCTCCAGCTCCTCTGAGGAGTCCCTCCAGGAGGAGTCGGCTGCTACAAGGGCTTTTCGGGCCAAAGTCCAGAAGCTGAACCAGGACTTCATGGATGGCCTTTGACTGCAAGCAGTCACTATGGAGAACTGGCTGGTGGAAAAGTTCCAGGAGGTCGAGGTACAGAAACAGAAGGTGGAGGCGTATTCCCAGTACATCTCTGCCAAGATCACTGACCTGGAACTACTGCCAGTTGGTCTTTAGGTGGCAGGCGGCCATGGCAGGGGATGTAGAATTTGCCCTAGAACATGGCTACCAAATGCTGGCACACAGGGTGCCCACCCCTAGGCCCCGTGTGCCCCTTTTGCCTTTTCCCCAAGTTCTGGGGGACAGGCCCAAAGACTAAGAGAAGACCCCTTAAGTTTCTGTTCTAATGTTTGGTTTTAGTTTTGTAATGTTGTTGTTGTTGTTTAAAAAGTTTTAATAAAAGTTATATATGTTGTTACTTGTTACGAGCTTTGTTTGAACTGACCAATCTTTTATCCCTCCGGACTGAAGTTTATTTATTTATTTATTTATTTATTTTTATTTATTGAATTTATACCCCGCCCCTCCTGAATACAGCTCGGGGCGGCTTCCAACAGTAAAATACAATTTAAAACAATCCAAAAATCCACTTAAAAATACTTCATGTAAATATTTAAAATAACATATAAGACAGGACCAGGGATATAAATTACTTGGAATAGGGGAATAAAAATCACTACCCACCCCCCTCCCCAAAGACCCAGGCGAACAACCAGGTCTTGCATTTCCTCTGAAATACTAATAGGCTTGGGGCCAGGTGGGCCTCCTCTGGCAGGGAGTTCCAAAGACGCGCCCCGGCCACCGAGAATGCCCTCTCATTTGTGGCCCCCTGTTTTACGCGGGGGACCTCCAAAAAGGCACCCCCGGAAGACCAAAGGAACCACTCTGGGGCATGGAAGGTGAGGCGGTTCTTGAGGTATGAGGGGCTGAGACCGTGCAGGGCTTTGTAAATCAATACCAACACCTTGAATCTGGCTCGGTACACTATCGGCAACCAGTGCAGAGCCTGGAGCACTGGTGTTATGTGCTCCCGGCGACCCATCCCCGAAAGGAGATGGGCCACTGCTTTCTGCACTAGCTGCAGCCTCTGAACCAAACACAAGGGAAGCCCCACGTAGAGCACGTTGCAGTAGTCCAGCCTCGAGGTGAAGAAGGCATGGATGAGGGAGACCAGGTCCGGGCCGGAGACGAACGGACACAACCTTCACACCAGATATAACTGGCAAAAGGCAGCCTTTGCAACTGCCTCCATCTGCCGCTCTAGGCGGAGGTCCACATCCAACACCACCCCCAGACTCCGGACCTGTTGAGCTACAGGAGGGTGAACCCCCCAATGAGGGGGGGCAACACCTCCTTCGCTCTCCCCACCACCATCACCTCCATCTTATCAGGGTTGAGCTTCAGTCAGCTCTGTCACATCCATTCCGCCATGGCCTCCAAATACTGGGATAGCACCGAGATAGCAGGGTCTGAGTCCGCTGAAAAAGAGAGGTACAGCTGAGTATCATCAGCATATTGGTGACAGCATGCCCCGAACCCCCTCATGACCTCCCCCAGGGGCTGCATATAAACATTAAACAATAACGGAGACAGAATCGAACCCTGCGGAATGCCGCATGATAAGGCGTGGGGGCAAGATGTCTCCTCCCCCAGCACCACCCGCTGGCTTCTCCCCAAGAGAAATGAACAAAACCATTCAAGAACAGTCCCATCTGTTCCATCCATTCAAGAACAGTCCCATCCAGACTCCCCCCTCCCCCCCCCAAAAAGGGAAGGTTAGAGACAGGTCGGTAACTGGCGAAACCCAGATTGAAACGGGTCTAGGAAACCGATGCTGTCCAGATGTGCCTGGAGCTGGAGTGCCACTGCCCATTCAATAACCTTCCCTAAAAAGGGAAGGTTAGAGACAGGTCGGTAACTGGCGAGGGCTTCTGGATGCAGTGGAATGGAATGACAGCCCCCAGTGGCTGGAATGATGGTCCCAGAATCTTGTTGATGGTTCCTGGGATGCCAGGAACTGCTTCAGGTACAGTGGAATGACAGCCTATGGGAGTTGAATGATGTCCCTATAATTAGTGCATGTTTGGGCACACTTCATTCAATCATGTGATAGGTGGTAGAAGGTACAGGAACGCATACCGGCAGGCACATATAATACATTGTGTGTTATTATTTCCATCTCATTCTGGTAGGTTTGCTGGTGGATGTGGGAACAGATAAGAGCTCTCGCTGGTTCTGGCAGGTGGCAAGCAGCTTGAGCTGGATACACCCCTCCCCCTTCACCCCCATCTCTCTCATTCTAGTGGGAAGCCTCTCTCTCTCTCCCCGGCCATATAGTGCAGGCAACAGCATGGGTGGGATTGTGTCTCTCTCCTTCTAGCAGTTGGGAGACTTTCTTTCTCTCTTTCTCTCTCTCTGCCATGAACAGCAGGTTGCTAACTCATAAAGAAATGGTGGAATGACAGCGCCCCGTGAGCTGAATGACAAGGCACAAGAACCCTGAGGGTGGGTCCTGGGGCTAGAGTGGCAGCTTCTAGATATTGGATACAGCCCTTCCTGCCAGTAACGTAGGTCCCAGAACCCTGATGGCAAAACCCTGATGGCGAATCCTGGGGCTGGAGTGATTTCTGTTTCTTGATGCCATGGAATGATGAGCCCCAGATTAGAACCCTGAGGGTGGGTCCTGGGGGTAGGGTGGCAGCTTCTGGATATTGGACAGCCCTCCCTGCTGGTAACGTAGGCCCCAGAACCCTGATGTTGGGTCTGGAGTGGCTGTTTCTTGATGCCATAGAATGACATGCCCAAGAACCCTGAGGGTGGGTCCTGGCTTGGGGCTAGAGTGGCAGCTTCTTATATTGGACACAGCCCTCCCTGCCAGTAACGTAGGCCCCAGAACCCTGATGGGGGGTCCTGGCACTGGAGTGGCTGCTTCTTGATGCTGTTGAATGACGGCTCTCTTTGAGAGGAATGACGTCCCCATAACCCCGAGAGTGAGTCCTAGGGCTAGAGTGGCAGTTTGTGGATATTGGACACAACCCTCCCTGGTGGTAACGTATGCCCCAGAAACCTGATGGTAGGTCCCCGGGCTGGAGTGGCTGTTTCTTGATGCCGTGGAATGGCACGCCCAAGAACCCTGAGGGTGGGTCCTGGCCTGGGGCTAGAGTGGCAGTTTCTAGATATTGGAACAGCCCTCCCTGCCAGGCCCCAGAACCCTGATGGCAGGTCCCGTGGGTTGAAGTGGCTGCATCTTGATGCTGCATCTTGACAGCTCTCTTTAAGGGGAATGACGTCCCCATAACCCCGAGGGTGGGTCCTAGGGCAAGAGTGGCAGTTTCTGGATATTGGACACAACCCTTCCTGCTGGTAACATAGGCCCCAGAATCCTGAAGTTGGGTCCCGGGGCTGGAGTGGCTGTTTCTTGACGCTGTTGAATGACAGCTCTCTTTGAGTGGAATGACATCCCCATAACCCTGAGGGTGGGTCCTAGGGCTAAATTGGCAGCTTCTGGATGCAGTGGAACAGCAGAGGCAGCATTAACAGCAGCAGAAGACATTGGATTGCCCAGAGGCAGCATTGGCAGCAGGAGCAGACATTCGATTGCCCAGGCACAGAACCTGAGGAACAGCAGAGACGGCATTGGCAGGATTTGCCTGTGCGCTACACCCATGGAGCCGAGCCAAGATGGTAGGATTTTCCAGGGAAGAGCTCCCATTCAGCAGCAGATGGCAGCGGCAGGATTGTGTGGGCACATTTGGATTTGCCAGAGCAGAGCGCCCATGGACCAGCAGACAGCAGCAGCAGGATTACCAGGCAAGTGGGGCACATCACCCAGGGTTGACAGGGCAGGAAGACAGGCATCTTGGCATGAGAGGTAGGCAGGTGGTCTGGGGCAGGCTTTGAGATAGGCAACCTGGGCAGGCAGACAGGCAGCGTGGCATGAGAGGCAGGCAGGCGGGCTGAGGCAGGCTTTGAGATTTGCAGCAACCTGGGTGGGCAGACAGGCAGCATAGCATGAGAGGCAGGCTGGAGGGCTGGGGCAGGCTTAGAGCTTGGCGGCAACCTCAGTGGGCAGACAGGCAGCATGGCATAAGAGGCAGTAGGGAAGGCAGACTTGGACCTTGGAAGGGCACTTAGATAGTCTCAGGCTGGCGAAGACTGTGCAGCGGGCACAAGAGAGAGAGACCGTCAAATTGGCGGGCCAAGATCATCTAGCCAGAGGCCAGCTGGCACACTTACAGTTTGCTTCCCAAAATGCTGTCACCCTGTGTCATGCAGTCAGTCAGATAAGCCAGCCCATTATGAGATTCCTGATGCAAGCAATGGGATTAAAAAGGAATTTCCTTGAATCCAAGTTACTGATAGAGCTGGAATGAAAATATGTGTATCATCAGGTAAGTTATCTCTCTCTCCCTTATGATATCACAAATCTAGTAATTAGGTTGAAACTGTTAAAAAATGTCAAGACTAATAAAGCTTGGAAATTGTTTGGCTAGCAATGCTACATCCCAGCTAGATAGGGCAGGATCAAGAGGGGAAAGATTTGTTCTCTCCCCGACATGATGAGTTTAGATCTTCCCTAATATTTCAAAATAACATCTTTGGGGTTAGTTCTGCTCACAAATCTAGCTTTGCGTGGTCATAGGGCTTCAATTATGCCAAATTTTGGTTTAATGATTAATGATCTCGTGAAGGGTTAGGTCATTAATCACGTGCTTCCTTTTTTGAATTTAAGCACTAGTTTGTTTTAGTGCTATATATTCCCCCTATCTTAATTTTAGTGCAGGGTCAAGTGCTGCTGCTATAAGCTCTGGGAAGGGCAAGGCGAACTCAGAGGGTTCACTCACTTAGATGATTGACCCTACTGAGTTATGATAGGGCAGCAGGTGGATATGGCCTACATTAGGCTATTCCTAGGACATGGTTGAGGGTTTGTGTGTAAGTAGGGTAGGGCTAGTTTGGTTGCTACCCTAGATAGGAACCAACTTAGCAACTAGCT
The DNA here is from genome assembly GCA_003113815.1 of Sphenodon punctatus. Lineage (NCBI taxonomy): Eukaryota > Metazoa > Chordata > Lepidosauria > Sphenodontia > Sphenodontidae > Sphenodon > Sphenodon punctatus. The sequence goes on along the minus strand of QEPC01014782.1, from coordinate 129,290 downwards.
TAGCTAGTGAGAACTGTAAGAATGGAGAAGTATTCTGAGGGGAAGTAACTAGGAATTCCTGTATGCAAAATGGCCCTATTATATTATATACTATCGCTACTTACCCCTTATTTGGTTATTAAGGGTCATTGTTGGACTTTGTAAGTCCTTTTAGAGATGGAAGAATTGTTTTTATTATATGAGTAGGATAGGTTGTTTATTGTCCTTGAACTCTTTTATGTATGTTGTTTTGCTTTCTCCTTTCTGTATTGTTGGACAATGACCTAAGGTCACATCTTTAATAAATGATGATGATGATGATGATGATGATGATGATGATGATGATGATGATGATGATGATAAGCCAGCCAAGGCCATCTAGTATGAGAGAAAGAGAGAGAGAGAGAGAGAGAGAGAGAGAGAGAGAGAGAGAGGGAGGCATTGGGAGGGAGGGACAGCATCTCAGCAGCACAGCAGCAGTAGCAGCTCTAGCCCAGATTGTGGAGGAGGAGCCCCATTCCAAGACTGCCCCTGACATGGGATGGCATGTGCCACTGCACCATCAATCCTTTTCCAGGGGCAGCTCGGGGAATCCCAGCAGTGAAAGGTTCACCTTGATGAACAACAACTGCTCCACCAACTTGGTCCCCAGTCTCAGGTGGTGCAGGGAGAAAATGTCCCCCACCATGGAGAACACCTGCTCGCTGAGGACACTGGTTGGTGGGCAGGACAGTATGTCATTAGCCACTTTTGACAGGGCCAGCCACATGTTGGCCTTACCGGCCCAGTAGAACAAGGGATCGCTGCTGGGATCAATGCATGGCTCCTCCTCCAGGTAGGTCTCCACAGCTGCTGAGGCACCATCGTAATCCCTCTGATAGCTCTGACTGGGCACCACCTCCACCACTGCCCTCAGCCACATTGATTTCCCCATGCTCCCCAGAGTGGCCTGCACATAGGCCAAGCTGCTTCTGGTGCTGCTGCCAATAGGGGTGATGGTGTAGCTGCTGGTGCTTCTACCGCTAGGGCTGGGGGCAGGGATAGACCCAGCTGTCTGGAAGGGGTGGATGCTCCCACCATTCCCAGGGGCATTCTGCTGCATAGCCCACTCTGCTCACTGGATCCTGTCCACCAGCGCACCCTTCCAGTGGCCATAGAATGCTGTCTGGTGTGCCATGCTGCCCTTTTCTTTGCCTAAATAAGATTTTTATACTTCTTCCTTTCAAGGAGGTAAATGTTCCTAGCAGTACCTGCATTGGATTTGAGCCAGATAATTTTGGGTCGAGCATAATCCTTTTTGACCACCCTGCTGTCATTGTCTAACCATCTAGTGATTGCAGATTTTCCAGCCCACTCCGGGCGTGAAAGTATATTAAAGCTTAAAGAGGAAACAATCTTGGAAAACAGTTCATCCACAATCGCAAAAGATTCGACCTCACCATTCACTGTCTGGTCCCTTGAATGGCAAAATTCTCAGGACCACAGCAGAGATAATACTGCTGTTGCCTGAGTAGAAGTCCACCTAATTCTAGTCCAACCCTTATCTCTGCGAATTTGAGCCGTCCCAATCCTGTCGACCATATTAGGCCCTAGTGAGTTGAAAATAACACTCAGGGCCATATGGTCACTTTCGGGGCGAATAAGTATCTTAAAGTCTCCAAAATTATCCTGTGTGCAGGAAGGGGCTACAAAGTAATCTACAGTATTCCTTCCATTACTATTCATAAATGTGAAGGAGCCTTCTGGGTACCTTTGAGCGGTACTATTCTTCAGAACCATTAGACTGCATGAATCCAGTATTCTCAGCATCTGGCGACTGGCCTCATTAACTACTTCATCTCTATGACTTTGTAAAGAATGGTCTGTTAGCACCGAACTTGTGGAATAAGATGATGATCCAATTCTGGCATTCCAATCGCCTGCCAGAATAAAAGAGGCCATAGGATATTTACCATATAGTTGGTCAATCAGACCTTCAAGCGCAACCACACATCTGGGTTATAGTAAGTAGAGGTTTGAGGCGGGATATACAAATTCACCAGCAGAATCTGAGTCCCAATATCAGGAATCCAGAGCAATACCTGGAATTCGTTACTATCTGATGGAATCTTGATGTCTATAATAACAAAATATACCGATAGGAAATGCATTGGGCAATGTAAAAGATCAAAGCTTTATCTGTGCTTTGTCAATTTGTGGGCCGCATTTGATTCAATAAATAGAGAGAGGCTGTGGCATAAGCTAAGAAGATCCACAATTGATTTGCATCTCCTATATTTGATTATCAAATTGCACTCTGAAAATTCTATGCAGGTGTGAGTAACATCATCCTTGCCATTAACATCAAAGATCCCAGTGGACAAAAGGGGTTAGGCAGGGGTGTGTGTTGGCCCCGGCCTTATTTAATTTATTCCTGAATGACGCAGTCGAATTTATGAAGGATGATTCTTTACATCCCCCAAAATTGGGGTCTAGGCACATTGCAATTCTTTTATACACAGATGACGTGGTTCTGATCTCACAGACACGGATAGGCTTGAGCAGAGCATTACAAAGGTTTGAGGTATATTGTAGACAACAGGATCTGATAGTTAACTACGATAAAACTAAAGTGCTGGTTACTGGTAGGATGAGTGGAAGAAATAGTAATTCCTGGAGAATGGGAGATTTACCAATAGAACAGGTCAACCAGTTCAAGTACCTGGGGATTTATCCAGCAGTGGCTGGTTCTTGGTCCCGACATTTGAGTTACGTGGAACAGCAGGCAAACAGATCTATAGTAGCTATAGTTTCCTTTTTATACAAGTAGAGGGGTCAGCTGATTTCCCGCGCTTTGAGATTGTTTACGGCCAAAACGCTAGCACAGCTCATGTATGCAATCCCAGTTTGGGGATTGGCCCATCTGAATAGTTTGGAGAAATTCCAAAATAAGTTCCTTAGGATAATCTTAGGGCTACCGGGTGGAACACCAGCGGTCTTACTAAGGGCAGAGGCTAGGGTCCCCTCAGTTAGAGCAAGAGCTTTCCTAGTAATGCTAACCTTTTGGCTTAAGATTATCTTGAATAGGTCAGACAAAGGGTTATTAAGATTTACCCAGGGTGAGAACAGAAAATAGCTAATGGAGATGGAGAAGGAAGCTCAAAAGCTGGGTTTTTCCAGGGAGTTCTTCTATTCATATGATTATTTAAGGGCTCGAGCCATGATCAGGAAGCGTATATTTGATCAGGATTCCCAAGAGCTGCAGTCGAATATAAGGTCGCAAAAAATCGCCCCGGAGGACCATATTATCCAAATGACAGACGGGAGGGACAATTACCTGTACGAATGGAATGAACCACAGCTTAGGCGAGTAGATACGCTGTATCATCTTAATCTATTCCCTTCAGCTTGGTCAGAGGGGCAGTACAGGGGTGTAGACAAAGGGCTAAGATTTTGTACTGTGTGTGATCAAGGAGCAATTGAAAATCTTTTTCATGTTCTGTTTCACTTTCCAGCTTATGCAAAATTGTGAAACATTTTTCTGAAGCCTTTATTAAAGGATGTAAATACGCTCCCATGGACAGTCACTCTGAGGAAGTGTTTTGCCCCTCGGAGCTCGGTAGTTGCCAAGCAAGTTGTAAAATTTTGTCTGGGAGCCCTGGCTGCACGAAAAAAGCAGTGTGTAGATATGAGTGGAGAACGAGTTTAAAAATCGACCCCTATAAGTAATTATTTTTAGAAGAGCACAGCACCAAATTTATGGGAAAGAAAACGAAAACGCCTGGGAGAGTTTAAATTCTCCCTAAGGCTAGAGCAGAGCTGAAGTAGAAACCAGTACTAGGAAAATTGCCAATTCCAGTGGCATGGAGAAAGTGGTCATAGAGAGGTACCCAATGTTGAGTGTTTGGATGAGATATCTGCAAAATCAAATCAAGTGTAACAAATTGGAAATGATGGTAATATTTGTATGTTGACAATGTATTTATTTAGTTATTCATTTTTTATCTTGTTGAAGACCATTGGTCAAACAATAAAGAATTATATATATATACCTGATGGAATCTGTTTAGGTACACCCACATACTTGTTAGCAAACAAAATTGACAGGCCCCCAGAGACCCGGCCTCTATAGTTGTTCTTAAAGCCTGGACCAGAATATACCTGGAAACCCTGGATCACAAATATCTCATCCTCACTGCCCCAAGTTTCCTGCAGAAAGACCACATCATAAAGCTGCAAGAAGTCAAGCCAGTTTAGATAAAATAGTTTAGATTTCAAGCCCGAAATATTCCAGGAGGCCATGAGTAACCGAACCCCTCGAGGGGTCCCCCACTGTCGATGAAGTACAGGGGAAACTGCCTGCCCAGGAGATGATCCTGCCTGCTGGCTTTGGAGGTTCGGCCATGTGGCCCTCCGGGCCACGTTTCAGCTATATCCCTCCTGATGTCAAACACCACTTACGCATCCCTCAGCTTGAGGGTGTAATAGATCCTGATGCAGCAACATATCCATGGAACGAGTCCTGGTCCTAGCAGCTGCGATTTGGGGAATCAATATATTGGTGGAGGTGAGAGGAACATTGTCCTCTCCCTCCATTAGTTTAGGCTCTATCGGGACATGGGCAAAGGATTTCCTCTATCCAAAATGTCACCAGAGACTTTATCTCCAACAATCAAGGACAGGGGAAGAGGAGACAGAATCCAAAGCTCCCAGTATCCCAGTATCATTTTCTGGAAAATAGGATCTGTCCTGAGCCCTTAAATGCGGGGCCTGATAGGACAAGATAGAGCTAGGTAAATTATTCCTGATGGCATCTAATTGCTGGATTAGAATATCTTGATCTAATATAGAGAGCTGCTTAAAGGGGGTCAGAGAGGGAACAGTGCCCACACCGCCTTCAGTATTGACCAGGAAGGTTTTAATAGTATTCCTTTGTATTTAGATTATTCTCCAGCAAATTCATTGGCTCTGTACCATTATCATCCTCAGAATGGTCCACCAGAGGACCAGGTCCAACCTGTTGTATTGGGAATAAGGGTACTTTACAGCCCCTTTCTAAAGCTTCCATCCTCACAGAGGGAGTCACAGATTCAGTCCCTGGATTTGTATCCATTTCATCATCCAACAACAAGTCCTCCAAGGGCCTTGGTTGAGGAGGCGTGGATGGTAAGCATGCTGGACCCAAAGGGTTTTGATTTGGGGAGGATAGGCAGGCTCGGAAAGAGGAACCACTAACTGGGGGCTTCTGTGAGGAAGAAAAGACCCTATCTATTGAAAAGCCCTTAGATATGAGATATTTCCATTTTAAAAACATTCTTCTAACCAGAATTTCGTTATTAAAAAAAAGTCTAAGGTGAACAACATTGCCCTTACCACTTAAGTGCTCCATTTTCAAGATATCTGAAGCACTCAACTTTAACCCCAAAAGAAAATATAATTTTTCAATAATTGCCTCTCTGCAGTCCCAGGTAGGAGTATGTCTGCTTCCTAGTGGTCTAGCTTTAACACATATGGCCTTGGGATTTATTAACCTTACCCTAATTCCAGTGGGGATAGAGGTTCTTCCCGCCAAAATGTTATTCCTATTGAAGTTGATCTCTCTAGGAGCACAAGTCTGTTGGTGGTTTGCAATAGACCATATGTCATTGCAAGACGGAGTAAATAATGTACCCTGGTAAAGGAGGTCAATCTTAGAAGCCACCTCTTCTATTTGAGATCTAACCCAAAGCAAAGAATCATTTAACTCCGAGACACTGGAAAAAAGCAGCGCAGTTGCCTTTGCTATAAGGTGACATTGCGCTTTGAGTGCTTCTCCTAATACTGGTTCAGGGAACACTTTGGATGGCCTGGTCCTGTGATGGTATGTGCCATGAATCAGCAGCTCCTATAATAGACCTATCCAAGGGTCGGGGGAGCCCCGGTGAAACCCGGCCAGCTTCCTGTGACACACACCTCAGTGACTGAAGATTATCTGACAATCGGCTAGAGGGCTGGGTCACCTCTGCAGAGGTGTCAAGTTTAGGAAACTTCTGCCTAGGACACTCAATAGGGGTCATCGGGGAGGTGGCCAGCCTATGCCGCTTTTCACCCATACTTGGAGTTACAAATATCAAATATAAAGCAAAAATTACATAAGACTAGATCAAGGTTGGAACTTACCCACCATCACAGGGTTAGCAAACTCAATCAGTCAGAAGCCAAATGGCCGCTCTTGGCCAGCGCCTAAGGCCGCGCGCAGCCCTTAGGTGCACCTCTCCAATCCCGCAGATCCCAAGTCTGCGCTGCCGTCGGTGTGTGTGCGGTGATATAGTCCCCGGGTCTCAGCACAGTTCCATCCTCTGGTTCCTCCTACACCTCTCCGATCCTGCAGATCCCAAGTGCTGACATGGCTTACTGAGTAAGGTGTTACAACACCTTCTGTTTGCAGAAGTGTAAGCCGAACACAAGCAGGAAGGAGGGGGAGAACAAAGGAAGTGGGCTGAGCAAGAGTCAAGGAAGACTGACCAGAAGCTCTACCGGCCCTGGAGGAACATCGGAAGCAGCACCTGCTCCTTCAGCAGCAGAGACAGCCGCAGCCTCATGTACTGCTGCAGGCTTTCCAGTGCCCTTTGTGGCACTGAAGGAGGTTGGCAGGAGGCACCGCCGAACCACCCCCAGACTATTGCCACTTCTAGGAGCCTCTGAAGCCTGACTGCAAAAATCAGGCCTGTGCAGTTTGGGGCATGGTGATGGTCTCTGGCTGCTGCTGTTGCATGCTGCCACTCCTCTGCCAAGGCCCCTACCACCACCTCTTCCATGTGCCGCGTTGCCTGCCTTATGGGAAGCAGATCGGCTTCTCCTACTTCCCTTCTCCATGTCTTCAAACTCAAAGAATGCACAGCACACAAATTTTATTTTTTTTATTATTATTTTATTCAGTTTTAAAATCTAATATTATATCTATCTATCTATCTACACTAAATCTAACTGCTATTAACTATTAACTATGCTAAAACCTATAGAACTAAATGGAATATCCTAATAACTAGAAAGGCCTAGTCCTACAAACACACTATAAAACAATCACTCACTACACACTGTCTCTATCTATCTCTATAACTAAGTTAACTCCTACATCTATCTATCTATCTATCTATCTATCTATCTATCTATACATACAATATTACACAGGGATGGTGAGGAAAACACAAAGAACACAGGGAGGGGTACAAAACTGAAATGAAACCTAAATCAGTCTAATAATCCTACTCTAAATAAATCCAAAAACAGGAGAAGGGAATCAGGGATGGAATATATAGAGAGGGAAAGGATTCAATGGAGGGGAGAGGAAGAACACAGGGAGGGGTCAAAAATAAAAATAATGCCTAAATATATCTAATATAATCTAAATAAATGATAATATGGAGGTAAATGAGTTGGATGGGTGAAATAGGAGGAGGATGGCATTGGATTAAGAATAGGAAGGAACAGAAACTGCTGGGAGAGGGAGCCTTCTGAAAACACCTGCTGTCAGGAACAGTGACTAGCTCAGAAGGTGTTGTAAGGGGGGAGGGAAATGAGTTTTGTTAATTGCTGCGCCTGCCTCACCGCAAGGCCCATTCGCTCCGTGCAGCCTAGCACCCCCGTCCCCCATGTCCAATCACAGACTGCGAAGCCAGTGGTCTGAGAAGAAAAGGGATGGTAATTGGGCAGGCTGGCTGCTGCTCCAAGCCTCTCCACCCCTGGTGCCTGGAAGTCTGCTCCTCAGCAGCCTCCCTCTCTCTGTCACATTTTTGCCTTCCAGACACGTTTTTGCCACCCGAACTCATCCGAACTTGATCAGAACTGACTGAACTGTTTGGCCATTTCAGCGTTCGGATCAAGTTTGGGTTTCGTTGGTTCGGGTTTGGTCGTCCAAACAGACCGAGTTTGGTCCGAACTCCGAACTTCCGAACTGTGTTTGCACATCCCTAGTGTTTATAGGATTGACCTATAAAGTCCTACCACCTATCTGAGAGACTGCCTCACTCCCCAGGTTTTGGATTGGCCCCTGCGGTGGTTGAGGGGCACCCTCCTTGAGGTCCCCCGGATATCCCAGGCAGCTACGATGGAGAGGACATTCTCGGTGGCTGCACCACGGGTGTGGAACTCCCTTTTGGTGGAACTCCCTTCATTTCAATGCCAGTGTAAACCTGGATGTTCTGCCTGGCTTTCAGCAAGGGAGGGGGGTAGGGTGGTGGGTGGATTTTTTGTCTCCATTTGGTTACATTTTAACTTGTATTTTTAAAATTATTGTTCTTATTACGGACGTTTTTATGAGGACTGTAAGCTGGTCTGAGCTGCTAGAGCACAATATAAAAACTTATTTATAAATAAATAAATAAATAAATATATAAATAAATAATGCTGAAAATGAGTGGCTATATTAATGTCTGGTAACATCCACGATTACATGAAGTGGAGAGCTCTGTTGGAAACCTCTGTGGTGATGGGGAGGTTTTCAAGAGAATCAAAACAAAAGGATTCCCCACCAACCAGGCAGGTTACCTGTCCAGAAACTGGATCATATAAGGGGGACTGGCTGGGACACAGGGCTAGAGGAGTCCTTCAGGGAACCCTGGGTAAAAACAAACGTGTGGGCTTCATGACAGCTCCCTGTCCCAGCTCAGCCTACATGCCCCAGGCCAGGTTGGGGGACAGGGAGCTCAACAAACGTGTGGCCAGCCAGCTTCAGCCTCACCTTGCTCCCGGGCTGTGACGTCAGAGTTTTCTAAGGACATAGCCCGGGCTGGCCACCATCCCACTCTGGGGCAGTCCCGGGCTTACGTCTGGTGGCGCCAAAACAGATGTGCCAGTAGCTCCTGGGCCACAAAGGGCCACCATCAAGTATGTTTTTACCACCTGTGATTACAAAAGAGGAAAGAGAACTGTTTATTTGTTTGATGTGCCTTTAATTAAACCTGTCCTAGAAAGGGGAATTACTGTAACTGCCTAAGTCAATGTGCCTGATTTTCACAAATGAGATCGGAGAGAATTGTAGATGCACAACCCAAGCACAAATGCCAGCTCCTTATTCAGCAAAGTACCAAGTGAAATGAAGTGAATGGAATTTAAACATATGTTGAAAGTTAACTATGTACTCCTTTATTAGAGAGGAGCGAGGGCCATGCTTCCAGCTGTTTGCATTACACTAATATTAATACTTTGTATTTCAGAGCAGGTGAACCTCTGGCTTATAGGCCAAATCTGGCCTCTGGATGGTTTTTATTTGCCCCCTTTCCAATTCTTTGATCTGGCCTATGGTTCTAGTCCCTACCCCCAAACACTGTAAGGGTGAGCTCAGGGAAGGGAGCAGAGATGAAGACAAATGTGCAAAGACAGCAGATGGATCCATGATCTGGGCCCTTCCCTTCCTCTCCCCATTCTGAGAAAAAGTCTTAAATACTCCCAACCCCAACTCCTATCCAGCCCACAGAGATTGTACTAATTTACAAAATGGTCTATGACAGGGAAAAGGTTCCTCACCCTTGATTTAAACAAGCATATGGTGTAACACTACAGTTGCAATTGTGGGTGCTTTTAGATGGACAGCAGCCTCAGTTCTGTTCCAGAGCGCCACCAGCAGAGCAGGCCATCCAAACCCGTGGCACTAGCCTGAAGCAGAGCTGCTGTCTGTTTTCTCAGTGGACCCACAGTATGGTTCCACTTTTGGCCAGCTGTTGCACCAGGCATCACCCTAGAGATGTTGGTGCCAGTCTACTAGAGCATCGAACGATTTCCCACAACTCTATGGTTTGGGGAGGAGGGGCACCATGCAGGAGGACCATGGGTCAGGGAACCCACAGAGTCTGTCTATAGCTGACCCAGGTGGGGCTGGACACAGGAAAATGTGGGGGTGCACCCCCAGAGCAGTTCCAGAAGCAGGCTGCCTCTACGTTGGTCTAAAAGCACCCTGTATGCTGCTATGCGAATAGCCTGGGTATATATGGCCAGATCTCAAAATCTTGAATTGGTTTCTTTCCTGGTTTAACCTTCTCAGTATGGCTGACTCGGAATGCCCTGTCCTCTCTTTGCAGATTTAACCTGCATTTTCAGAACAGGCTGTGTAGACGTGGTGAGGATTTTCAGTTGTAATGGATCTCTCCAGTCCATTCCGACTATTCCCCCTCTGCCAGGTCCACACTCCAACGGACCTGGATCATGGTTCAGACAGACACAGAATCGATCATAAAGAACCATTTCAGCCCTGCTTCTGAGTTCAAGAGATATGTTTGGAAACCATGGGACACGGCGGTTTTTCAGCTTCTGGCTAGTCTAATGCATAAAGTACAATGGTGTGTATCTTCTGTTAATACTGGTCCCAAGCCTCGCCAATTCTTCTTATAAAACAAAGGCACATAGCTTTACTCCCATGTACTTTCCAATTGAATTTAAAGAGCCATGTGTGGGAGTCAGTATTTACTGCATCTGGCCTTAAGACTGCATGACAGACACATGCATATAAGGCAATGCAATGTTTAAGCATTCTAGCAGTGTGTGCTGTAAGGTTGGGATATTAACTAGATGAGAGTGAGTCTCTCATTCCCCAGCAGGCAGGAATAACAAGATTTGTAGTGGTGAATTTGATAAATGGGAGCATGATGTTGCAGCTGTACATATGCAATTTTGAAAGAGGTAATAATAGAGTTTTATTTAAATGCACTGCAGCTGAGTAAGACTGAAAAGAAGGGACCAAATTCAGATCTCTTTCAAGACACTGAAGAGCATAAGTCCGAATTTGAGCCTAAATTGATGTAAATTACACTATGTTGAGGGTTCCTCAGTTACACCAATTAAAGAACCTTTGGACTCTTGCCTGCTGAAGCTGGGAACCCAAAACCAATACTTTTAAGTAACCCCACTGAAGGCAATGGAACTACTCCAGGATATGTGGTTTGGGGATTGCAGCCTCACTTACATGTAATGTACACATCACCTCAGCTAGACAGACTAACTGAATGAGAGAGAATCCAGTTGTATAAACTAAGAAGGCAGAAGAGAGGAGAAAAATCAAAACAAATCAACGCCAAGGATAGCAACTATATCCTTCTAGAGTGATTTCAGACATTTGTTTTTGGTCACAAACGTGTAGCTAGTTTATGTCTGTATGCATAGCCACACATGCTACTAGGTGTCTGCTACACACTAGCCATGGATGTTCCATCCACAGATCTTGTGGGTGAATAACAAGGAGCAAGAAATTGCATGTAGCTGATGCAACTTCTGGTAACATCCCCTGTCACTAGCTGCGAGCAAGCTCTGGCAGCCTCAGCAGTGGGTGAGGAAAGGAGGCAGAAAAGCATTGGGAATTGGGGATGAGGGCAATTACTTGGAAACTAGGGGTGTGCATGCCATTTTCATTATTACAATAACAATAGCAAAAATTGTCATTTTCATTATTGCTGTTGCAATAACGAAAAAAACAAATAATAATGAAAATAAAAATGAAAACGACATTTTGTTTTTGAAATAAAGGGAAAAACTCAAAAAAGTATTTCTGGCTATACCTTTTTTTTCCTTATTCAATTGTGATGACATTTGGAGTGCTTCTACCCCCAATGGAGGGCATTATGTGTACCAATTTTTGAAAAGATTAGATAAAGGGAACAGATTTTAGAAACAATCGAATGTTGTGATTTTAGGAAAAGCTCCATACACATTCATGACTACACCTTCTTTATCTTCCATCCAATTTACATTAAACCTGTGAATATCATGTCCCTCCACAAGCTTAATACACCTGTCAATTCTCAGAAAGATTGGATGAAGGGTCCTGATAATATGAGACATTTACTTGACAATACATTACCAGCTGTAACATTTGTATATTCCATCCTGTTTACAAGATATTTGGCAGGAATGTATCACATACATTCCCTGTCATCTCTGCCAAACTACAGGACAATTTGATAAAGGGACACAATTTTATAAGCAATTGAAGTTGTCCCCTTGAAGACCATTATTCAAAAAAATAGCATCACATGCAGTGCCAGTCAGAGGCAGGCTCCTGGCATGGCAGGGGGAGAGAGGCTGTAGGTGGGAGGATGGGGAGCAACCCAAAAGATTGACAGACACGTTCACTGGTCAATTACTGTATACTTCCAGCTTTACAGGACCAATCAGTAGTGGCTTTGAGGCGGGCATAAGGGGTGGCCCTGAGGTGGGAATAGAAGGGGCATAACTGGGAGTTTGGGGATAGCATCTCAGAAATCAGGAGAGATGGTTTACACATCCAGGCTAGCGAATTATCATCACAATCACATCCTGCAGCACTGTGACAAAAGATATAAGAGAATCTCTATTGGCTCTTTCCTAAGCAGATGCTTCTGACTTCCCAGTAACAAGTGGGGAAGAGATGTTGGGATGATCACAGCACAGAATGAGGCTATTTGGTTGACATTTCTGTTGACCAATTGACATCACAAACGATCTTATACCACATTGACATGTAAGAGAATCCCTGGCATAGGCTCCTTCTCTGCAAATGCTGTGCAGGCATATAAAATTGGGACCCTTTATAACATCTTTCTGATATTTGGCAGAGATGATCAAAAAAGTGTGATTTAGAATCCTGCCAAATTTCATGTACAGTGGTTGGACTACAAAGACGTTACAGTCAGATATACATTTATAATGTAATTGCTTATCCCACCAGGACCCTTTATCTAATCCTTCTGAAAGTTGGCACAGACAGTAAATTTGGGAAGGGGTATAAACTTGATAAATTTCATCTACATTAAATTTGAGGCAAAGTAGTTACACCTAAGAATCTATATGAAGATTTTTTTCAAAATAAATGAATTCAACTGCTTCTAAAATTGGATTCCTTTATCCAATAATTTTAGAATTTGGTCCACATAATGCCTTACATGGGAGGTATAAGTACTCCATGTTTCATCCAAATATAGTGAACAACAGAAAGGTTACAGCCAAAAATGTGTGTTCCATTGAAACCAATGGAAAATGAAAACAAAAGCAAAAACGACAACTGATTTAAATAATGAAAACAAAAAACCAAAAACGATATGGGTCCCTGGTGCACACCTCTATTGGGCACTTATTTGGTATAGCTGATGTCCTCCTCCTCACTGCATCACCTGGCCTTGAGTTTCAGCTGCAGTAGCAAGTGATTTTTTCCCCCTTGTCAGATAAATGTGCTCAATTTTGAGGTTGTTCCCTAGTCAGATAGATAGGAGCTTCAATGACTCACATACATTGCACCTTTGTTGCTTGAGAGCCTCTTTCTTCCCAGCCCTTACAATTTGTGCTGGGGATGCTGCTACATCTCCCCAAAGCAAAAGGGAACTCCTGCCCTTTCTGAATGTCAGCAGGACTCTGGTTCACCCCCCGACAGAATATCATGCAAAGCTTGGGCCCCTTCCTGAGACTTAGCTTGTGACCTAACCTGGAGCAACCAGGAGTCAGCTCTACCAGAGCCCATCACTCTCCACAGCAGGCTTCAGAAGATACCATGTTTCCAGTACCAACAAATAGCATGTACCTTGAGCCTCCCAACAGAAATCCCATCTCATCTGGTGGGAGGAGGCTTTTGGGAAGCCAGCCACTAACACACAGCAACATAAATGTCTGCTCATGCAGCTACACACTCAGGATGCCATAATGGATATAGCCATCTCATGGGACTGATTTTTCCTGTGCTTATCATTTGGTCTTATCACCATTAAAGTGAAATAAAACCCTCAAGTATGCACAGAAGGCAAACACAAGAGCTCTTCACCTAAACCCCAATCTTTTCTTGCCCTTTCTAAAGGGTGGCATTTCATCCAAAATGCACACAACAGTATTTTAATACAGGAGCTTAGAACAGGGATGGGAACTTTAGGCTTGAAGGCCAAATGTGGCCCATGGCTAGTTTTTATTTGCTCCCTTTCTGGTTCCTGGGTCTGACCCCTGGATCCAGTTCCTACCCCAAAACCCTGAAAAACTGAGCTCAAGGTAAGGGATCGGAGATTAGGGATGGGCGAACAGATGGTGGTTCGAGTTCGGCCATTCGGTTCGGCTGCGTACGGTTCATCTGTTCGGTTGGGCCATTCGGTTCGGCTGTGTTCAGTTCGGCAGTTTGGTTAGTTAGCCGGGTTCGGGTTGGGCCATTCAGCCGTTCGGTTCAGTCATTTGGCCATTCAGGAAATGCTGTTATGGGTGGGTTTTTTGTTTTTTAATATGGTTTTTTGGTTTTTTATTGGGTTTTATATGGTTTTCTTTTGTTTTTTATTTGGGTTTTTTGTTTTTATATGGGTTTTGGTTTTTTTAAAACTAATATTATATCTATCTATCTACACTAAATCTAACTGCTATTAACTATTCTAAATGCTATGAACTAAAAGGATTATCTAATAAGTACACAGGCCTACTCCTACAAACACTAAAACTAAATCACTAACGCTATCTCTATCACTAAGCTAGCTCCTACAACAACTATTCCTACCCTATCTATCTATCTATCTATCTATCTATCTATCTATCTGATGGGGGGGAATCACAAACACAAGGTTTCAGTTTAAGGTTTAAGTTTCATTTCAGTACAAAACTGAAATGAAACTTAAAGCAATCTAATAATCCTACTCAACGCCTGCTGTTCAGGAACAGTGACTAGCTCAGAAGGTGTTGGGAAGGGGGGAGGCAGATAGTTTCATTTCTTGCAAGCCTCTCCACCCCTGGTGCCTGGAAGTCTGCTCCTCAGTGACTAGTACTACCCCTCCCTGTCACGTTTGACCTTACAGTGAACCTTTTTTTGCCACCCAAACTCATCCAAATGTGATCCGAAATGACTGAACTGTTCAGTCATTTCGCCGTTCAGATTCAGTTTGGTTCAGCCAGTTCATGTTCGGAAGTTCAGTTCGGTTTGGTTGTCCAAACAGGCCGAGTTCGGGCCAAACTCCGAACTTCCGAACCGCATTCGCCCATCCCTATCAGAGATGAGGGCATGTATACGAGGGGACAGATCCATCACACAGATCAATGATCTGTGCCCTCTTCTTGAGCACACCCCATAAGCACCCCTGCCCCAACTTCTATGCAGCCCTCAGAGCTTGTTCTAATTTTCAAACTGGCCTCTGGGAGGGAAAAAAATCCCCAGCCCTGGGATAAACTTACTTTGAAATGCACCAGTGCTGCAGGTCAAGGGAAGCTGATAGGGTCAGGGGATACATTTACAATAATGATTTTTTTATTTAGATTTCTGTACCACCCTTCTCTCAAAAGATGCAGGGCAGTGTACAATATATTAAAAATCCACAAAGACGATTACAAAATAACCACTACAAAATACTCCATAAAAATATATTTAAAATCCCTTAGAAATCCCCATACCAGCCCTTGTCCCCAGCTTATCATCTCTTTTTAACCCAGTGAATACATTAAATAAAAAACGGCCACCCCATAAAACAAATAGATAATTACCTCCTCCCTTCCTCCCCCAAATCCCACCCAAACCCATATCCCACCCTTCTTTGAAATAACATCTCCCATATCACCCCCCAAAATCAGTTTTAAATAAGAATATATCCCAACTATAATCTCCACCCAATTCCAGTTCTCCGGCCGCGGAACAGTCAGAAGCCTTTGGCGGGCCGCCTTTGGAAGCCACTGCAGGCAGCAACCTGCCATCAGAGGAAGAGGCCAGGGGGCGGGAAAGCTACGGGTGAAAAAGACCCCAGTCCCTGCAGATCCAACAGCTACTGACTGAGAATGGGAAACATGTGACATGAGAAGAAGGCACTGTATATAATTAACTTTAGGGCAGAATTGTGATATATTTTTCAAAATATTGTTCTGTTTATCATCAAAAAGCACAAAAATAGCTGTAATAAAAAGGAGAGGTAACAGTTTCCCAGTGCATTTGATTGAGAGAAACCGAATTTCACCTTCCAGTGACTTCCCTTTTGTCAGCCATTTTCTTCACCTACGCTGATCTCTTAAGGTGGAATCAAACAAGATGATAGCCCACATTAGCCATCTCCAGGCACGTTCTCACATGACCATCTATTAGGCATCCGCCACGTGGCCTCCACAGAGCCACCACTCATAGCGAAGTCCAGATCCATCATGAGTCCATCATGTGGGCCAATCAGGACTAATAGGTGCCTACATGTCCACATCTTGTCAATTAGGTTTGTCTGCAGCTTCGCCAACATCCAGGTCTGCCACCACATAGAGTCCCACCTTGCTGAGATGTGGGAGTAGTACCATTCTCCCTTCCCACAACCACCTCTTAGCTGAGAGGCATATTAGAGATCTCCCTCGTGCTGCGGTCTCCCTTCCCTGCACCCTCCCAGATGAGAGGCAGGGAGGAAGGCCATGGAGGTTGGCAGAAGATCTCTAGTACACTTACTTTTGGAAGCTGCTGCAAGCACATGAAACGCGGGCAGGGGGCTGCCAATTTTTTAGGCTGGACATGCTAAACATGTGATTGGGAGCCTCGTAGGTGCTTGAAAGACCTAACATGGACTCCAGTGGGCTATCGTTTCATTTGATAACATGCTTAGTGTAGGGAGTCGTTTACAGGAGAAAAGAGGAGATTTGCCTTGCTGAGAATTGAAAAGAATAATCCCAGAAGAAAGATCAGTCCTGAAACTCCAATGAAAGAAGTCAGCGTGGTGAGGTCAAAAGTTAACTATAGAATTATTACCTCATAATCCTAACCAGGGTTCACACACACACCTGGATATAAACCATATATAAAGTAGGGATGTGCAAACATGGTTCGGATGTTCAGGGTTCGGCTTGAACTCAGCCAGTTCGGACGGCCGAACCGAATGTCCAAACCGAACGCCAAAACCCCGGAACAGTTTGGGCACATTTAAATTAGTTCAGGCGGGAAAAACGTGGCTGGCAGGCCCAGGGAGGGGGCAGGCAGCTGAGGAGGGGTGGGGAGGCTTGGACTAGCAGCGTCCAATCACCATCCCTTTTTTCCTCAGACCACTGACTTGGCAGTCTGCGACTGGCTACGTGCTAGGCTGCACAGACACAATGGGGCTTGTGGTAAAGCAGGCGCAGCAAGTAACAAAAGTAATTGTCCTCCCCTCCTTCCATATCATTCTGAGCTAGCCATTGATCCTGTCAGAAGGCGTTTTCAGAACTCTCCCTCTCCCAGCAGTTTGTGTTCCTACCAATCCATTGCCAACCTCCTCCTAGTTCACTCATTTCCCACATTTACCTCCATAGTTTTGTTTATTTAGATTAGATTAGATAAAATTAGATGTTATACCCGGCATCAAGAATCAGTCACTCCAGCCCCAGGATCCACCATCAGGGTTCTGGGGCCTACATTACAGGCATGGAGGGCTGTAGTTCCACTTCATTCATAAGCTTCCACTCTAGTCCCAGGACCCACCATCAGGGTCCTGGGACCATCATTCTGCTCACAGGGAGCTGTCATTCCACAGCATCAAGAAAAATCCAGTCACTCCAGCCCCAGGACCCACCATCAGAGTTCTGGGGCCTACATTACAGTCAAGGGGAACCATCATTTCACATCATCCAGAAGCTGACACTCCAGCCCCAGGACCCACCATCAGGGATCTGGGGCCATCATTCCACTCACAGGGAACCGTCATTCCACCGCATCAAGAAGCAGCCACTCCAGCCCCAGGAACCACCATCAGGGTTCTGGGGCCTATGTTACAGTCAAGGGGAATCATCATTCCATGGCATCCCATGGGTTCTGTGCCCCGGCAATCCAATGTCTGCTTCTGCTGCCTCTGCTGTGCCATGGGTTCTGCGCACCGGCAATCCAATGTCCACTTCTGCTGCGCCATGGGTTCTGTGCCCCGGCAGTCCAATGTCTACTTCTGCTGCCTCTGCTGTACCATGGGTTCTGTGCCCTAGCAATCCAATGTCTGCTGCTGCTGCCACTGCTACCTCTGCTATGCCATGGGTTCTGCTACGGTGCCAATCCAATGCCTGTCGCTGTCCACCGATGCCTGACAGCCTGCAATGCCCGGCCAAGTAGGGGTGCCAGGCCAGCCACCAAGCCCCAAGTTGTCTCGTCCTCTGCTGATGCTGCTGCCACTGGGTCTCAGAAGGTCAGCCATGGCACCGCAGGCACCCCCAGGGGCCAAGTGCTGAGCCTGCCTGCCCGGGCAACCCAAGGTGCCAAGCTCCAAGACTTTCTGGTCTCTGCTGCTTCTGCTGCTGCTGCTGTGTCTCCAACAGCCTGCTATGCCCCCACAGGCACCCCTGGAGTGCCCCAAGCCCCTGCTGCATCCGAACTTTCCGAACATTCGGGGAGTCCAAACTCCATGGGACCAAACCCACGAACCCGAACTAAGTTTTCAGACCAAATGGCTGAACATCCGAACCCCACTCTGTTCACACATCCCTAATATAAAGCCATCATAGCTAGTTTTATGCAGTCATCAGAAGCATCCAAGCCTGAACTCTTTCAAAATAAACATTATTCTTAATTCCAGTCCAGACAAAATAACCTGAGAGCTGTCATTTTCCAGCTTCATTCAGGTTTTCATTTCAGCTAAGACTTATGGTTTATAGTTGTTCAAAGACTGAAGTCAAGTCAGTACAGTACTATGCCCTACTCTGGTCAGATACTCTGTTTGATCTAATTAATTGGACGATATTGTCATTTGTTATACTGAAACCAATTTTCCGTCTTCAAGGACAGAAAATGAATTTCTGGCCTCTTCAATGTATGTGGCAGTGCTCAAGAGCACAGCTGAAACAAATTTGTAATTTTATACTCACAAATAAAATCTGGGTTCTTGCTTACCAAATGACTACCCAAATTTGAATTTGTAACTCCTGTGAAGTTTTCTGAGTTCATTATTTTGGCACTTCATTTCTTCATGATTTGGTACTTCGTTCTTCAGTCTCATCACCTGCCATCTTCCAGTTAACCAGTTCAAAATGATTTAGTATTTTAGTTGTTCAATCTCATCACCAGTCTCATTTGTTAGTTCTAGGGATGGGCGAACAGATTGCGGTTCGGGTTCGTCCGTTCGGTTTGGCTGCGTTCGGTTCGTCTGTTTGGTTCGGCAGTTCGGTTCGGCTGCGTTCGGTTCATCCATTCGGTTTGGCAGTTCGGCTACTTCGCCGAGTTTGGGTTCGGCGGTTCGGTTCGGTCGTCTGAACAGGCCCTTCGGTTAGGCTGTTCGGCTGTTTGGTTCGGCTGTTCGGGAAATGTTGCTATGCGTGTTTTTTTGTTTTTTATATGGTTTTTTGGTTTTTTATTGGGTTTTATATGGTTTTCATTTGTTTTTTCTTTTGTTTTTTTGTTTTTATATGGGTTTTTTTAATTTATTTTTTTTATCTAATATTATATCTATCTATCTACACTAAATCTAACTGCTATTAACTATTCTAAATGCTATGAACTAAATGGATTATCTAATATGTACACAGGCCTACTCCTACAAACACTAAAACTAAATCA
>QEPC01014782.1:69653-109806 GCA_003113815.1 Sphenodon punctatus | reverse complement strand
CCTGCTGTTCAGGAACAGTGACTAGCTCAGAAGGTGTTGGGAAGGGGGGAGGCAGATAATTAGTTTCGTTTCTTGCAAGCCTCTCCACCCCTGGTGCCTGGAAGTCTGCTCCTCAGTGACTGACACCTCCCTGTCATGTTTGACCTTCCAGTGAACCTTTTTTGCCACCGAACTCACCTGAATGCGATCTGAACTTACCGAACTGTTCAGCCATTTTGCGTTCGGTGTTCGGTTTGTTCGGTATGTTTGCGTTCGGGTTCGGGTTCGAGTTTGGTCATCCGAACTGGCCGAGTTTGGGCCGAACTCTGAACTACCGAACCGTGTTCGCCCATCCCTAGTTAGTTCAGTTGTTTGGTACTTTATTTAGTACTTCAGTTGACTGGTACACCCGTCTCATTTGGTACTTCAGTTGGTCAGTTTCATGACCTGTCCTGCCTCAGGTCATCCAGGACGTGATTTGGTACTTCAGTTGGTCAGTCTCATCACGTGCATCAGGTCAACAAATCAACATCTTGCAAATTTAAAAAAGAACTGCCAACAGCATCGGAGCTAACAATAAACAAAGAAAAGTGCAAACTTTGAAAAATGAACTTTTCAAATCTGGACAATGAATCTATTTTGAAAACGGTGAATTCAACAAATTTGAAGACTACCCCATGCTTTACTACAAGTGGTAAAATAATACCAGACCAAGACATTATTTATCTCACACAAAACTATTTGTCCTGGTGGCTATCCATCCACACTTACACCTGTTTTCAGGTGGAAATTCCACCTCATTCAAGTGGAAATCTGACACTGATTTAAGTGAGGAAGTGAGATTGGAGTGAAAGGCTAAATCCTATTATCAGCCTAAATTTGGTAGCAAAGGATAAGATATGCTCCAAGCATATACATTAATTAGTGATAGGTTTAATCGTCAACCCACTAAAAGTGGAGGCAAAATTCTCAAAAAAGATTTGGAAGTATTTAAAAATGTCCGTTTTCTAAGAACATTACAAAATACTCCAAGGCATCAGAACACCAATGGCAGAAAGGGTCTCATCAGTTTATGATGTATTGCAGAAAGGGTCTCATTAGTTTATGATGGATTATTAAAGATTTCCTGCTTATTGGACACCAGCATGCCTCTGGAACTACAAGCAAGAAGTCTGGCTAGACCCCCATTAGAATGCATCATAAACGTTTAGAATGTTTCTTTGAGTGGATGTCTGGGAGGTAAGATTCTGGAGGACATTTGGGAGAAGTTGATAACTTTCAAGCAAGGGCAAGGAAAGCTGTTTATGATTTATAGCCAAGCATTTACCTAGAAAAGCTGCCTAATCAGTTTCAAATAGTTTTGATCATAAAGAACTGAGGTGGTGGCTGTCATTACATCCTGCCTTAGTGAAGCTATTCCCAGGGTAAGCCATGCCAGTCCTGTGAGCCATAAAATACTTTTGGCACTGCACCTAATTTTCAGGACCTGTTAGCCTATTTAGACACTGTCCTCTAAAAGTTCAAAGCCTCTTGTGAAAGAGTGAAGAACCATGGACCAGATCCTCAGAAAATGCTATTGTAATTTCATAAGATGAGAAAAGTAAATACTTGTAACCTTTCAGTCTATTTGGAGCTCCATTGAAACCAACGAAGCAATCAGGATTTATATAGTGTGACCTCATTATAACATGCATCATTACAGTACAAATTATAATGCAGAGTGAGATATGGCTCCAAAATACCATGCTATAATGGGGTTGCACTGTACCATTTGGGGATTTAATTAATGTAATCCCCACCTGACTACTCCAGGTGTCTGCCTTAGTACCCACTTGAAGGAGCACTAGGTGTGGAGCCTGAAGTTCCGAGGGGTGTCCCAAGTTCAACCTGGCAACAAGGTGGTGTAGTTAGCCCAGGCCCGGGAGCCTCTTGCTCCTTCTATACCAGATGATCTTTCAGCACAGTGCCTCCACCTGAGCAATGTATTCTTCACTCAAAGGACTTCTACATCCCCCCAGGAAAATAAACGCACCCCGCAGTGCTAAAATTACATGCAGATAAAATAACCCCCTACGGAACCAACAAACATAACATTTAGATAAACACAAAACATTCGTTTTAATGAGAAAGGTAAACACCATTAAATACTCCTTCTCTGGGGTTGTGCAACTCAAATCCCATTGTTTCCTGGACTTGGGGCAGACCTTGCTTGCATTGACCGACTTAGAAGAACCTCCTGCTAACTAGTGCTAAACTGAGGGCCCACTGCTCACAGCACCATATTTAGGTTAGATCTTTCCTCCAAAATCCAAGTACCATGAAGCTGGCAGCAGGCATCGATAGAGGTGAGGGCATGCCTCAGCAAACTCTCCTTCTCCTCCAAACTGGGAGGCAGCTCAGGTTCAGCTCCCCCAGTACGCAAAGTGATAATGTGAAGAATCCAGTTCCCTTACAGTAGGATCCAAAGCACCCCAAAGCAATCCAGCAAGGTCCTCTCTTTCCCTTCACTCTGGTTACTCAATTCAATCACCTAAGGATCTCTCAGCTAAGATGTCTGCTGCCCTCCATCCTGTAGGGGAAAGAGGCACGTTTTGGCTCTTCTAGATGGGATTCTGGGAGATGTAGTCTACAGTTACTACAAACATGCTTGTTCAGGCTTCAGGGCCTGGTCCGCTCCACTCAAAGGAGGCAGTTCCAAGTCCATGGGGTTTCAGAGGAGTCTACGCTTCTTATGCTTCTGAAAACTAACAAAAACCACAAGTCTGCTATCTAAGATGGCAAGAACCAGTGTATACTGTTATTAGGGATGTGCAAACAGAACCGAGTTCGGAAATTCGATTCTGTTTGGTTCAATAATCGAGTTCTGTTCAAAAGTTTGGTTCAGTCGACCAAACTATTCGAGTTCGGTCCGAACTCCGAACTTCCGAACCGCATTCACACATCCCTAACTGTTATTTGAAGTGATGGAAGGAACTGGAAGGCCAAGGTTTAAATCCTATTTTGCCATGAACTCGTTCAGTGGCATTAGGCCAAGTCACTATCTTTCAGCCTCAGTCCCCCATCTGTAAAATGGGGAAAATAAAGGCCTATCTCACAGGGATGATGTGAGGATAAACTAGATAAGAATCGGAAAGTATACGGAACACTGGAAGCACTATATAAAATGAATAAATAATAATAATTCATTAATAATTTACTAATTAATAATTAATTGCAATGCCCTGAGAATAGGGTAACTGTGACAGCCTGGATGAAGATTACTTTTTATTTTTTGTGGCTATGCATCAACTGGCAAACAACACTGGTAAACAACAACTCTCCTGCAACTGTCAGCTAAGAGCAAAGCAGACATGTGCAGCTCAGCCAAGACTTAATTCTGGTGTACGGCCCCTTAGGACACTTGGACATTGGTCATGGTCTTTCTTCTGCAAACTCTTGTTCACTGGGGCTCTTGCAAGAAATATCTAATTTTATATGCACCTAAAGCCGTTGGCTTCCTCAGCAAGAAGTTGACATGTTGCAGATCCTGTTGCTTATGAAATCTGACACCATGTCATCATCCCAGGATAAGCCTTCAGCCACGTCCCACCCTCTCTCCCACTTAATTATAACCATCATTAAGGCAAATTGTTGGCTACATCATCTTGCCAAGCATGACATGGTCTTTAAAAAAACAAAAAACTACACACCAGCCCCACAATCTCATTTCTAAATTTATTAGCCCATTAGTATAAGGCTGCAAATGGATTTCTTCTCTTCTTTTCTTTTTTAAATTTTTACTTTCTGCAACTTCTGCACCTTTTGATGGCAAAAAAGTGTCAAAGGGCAATATTTTGCAAGGACATTCAGTGTTAAATCAATATGAATTAAATTGGTTTATTCTTATTTAACGAAGCACCCATGTGTAGAGAGAAAGAAGCTGTGTGACTATTTTCTTGTCCCATCTGTTAGGTAACACCTCAAACACATACCTCAGCACTTTATAAAAATACATCCAATTTTCAGCTCAGCCTGCTTACCTAATGAGGTATTTACTCCATATCAGTGGTAATTTACCAGACAGTGACCTGTGCCCCGATATAATAGAGGTGGCATCAAGGGAAAGACAAATATTTTATCTCAAATAAGCAATTTTTATTACGGTCCCTTAACTACTGTGCTTAATGCAAAGCATTATTAAAAGGAAAAAAGCCTGTGGTAATATGTCTTTTCTGGAATTCTGAAACTTGTCCCCTCTGCGTTCGCCACGACGGGGTTTTTGCGGTGTCCCCCCTCCTTCCGACAAAGAAGGCAAGGAGGGAAGGACGGCCACAAAAGGGAGTTCGGGGTGGGAACTGAAGGTTGTCATAGCAACCAAATTGAAGGTGCCCTGGGCTCTCGCGAGAGCCGGGGCTCCCAAGCACCATCTTAGCCTCCCTGCTCGCGCGCCTCATTCGGCTGGGCGCGGAGCAGGGAAAAGGATGTGCAGGGCAAGTCGGCGCGAGTTGGAAGAGGCCACGCACCTTGTAAATGGTGGCAAGGAGGTGCAGGGTCGGTGCAGCTTGGAAAAATCCGCGTGCCTTGTAAACGGTGGCCCCCGGCCTAGTGTCTTTGCCACTGGGAAATGGGGCAGGCCTGCCCCCCAGGAGGGTTTGTTGAGCCTCCTCCTCCCTACCAGGAAGGGGGAACTTCCCTAGAAGTCTTGCGGAGCCCCCCCCCAGGGATCCGGGCCTGATCCGTGGGACTTGCCCCCCCCCAGGAAGGGGGAACTGCCCCAGAGGGCTTTTGGACCTCCTCCCCCCTGGATCCAGGCCTGATATGCGGGAACTGCCCCTCAAGAAGGGAATCGATTGGGCAGGCCTGTGCTCAGAGCATTTGTGGTGCCCCATGAACCAGCACGAATAACACCCCCCCAAAGAATTGTTTGGGAGGCTTTCTCCCTCCGACGGGCTTGTGGTAGCCCCCCCCCTTGAGCCAGCCTAATTCACGGGATGCAGCACCCCTCCCCCAGAAGGGGGTGATGGGCAGAGGTCATCCCAGGGGGTGATTTCAAGGGGGAGTTAGGTGAGGCCAGGTGAGGCTGGCCCACAAACGCCAGGGCCAGGCGAAAGCCCCTGCCAAGCAGGTCACAAAGT
The DNA here is from genome assembly GCA_003113815.1 of Sphenodon punctatus. Taxonomy (NCBI): domain Eukaryota; kingdom Metazoa; phylum Chordata; class Lepidosauria; order Sphenodontia; family Sphenodontidae; genus Sphenodon; species Sphenodon punctatus. The sequence continues at coordinate 104,713 of QEPC01014782.1, read as the reverse complement.
CCCCCCCCAAAGGGGCCAAGGTCAAAGGGAACCAGCAGGGTGGGACCATGCAGGAGGCAGTCCTCCAAGCCATGCAGGCCCAGTTAGCAGGTTATCAGGCCCACATAGAGGAGCTGGAGGGTGACCGGGGGCAAGCATCTGAGCCTGAGGGCTGCGAGGCAAGATATTCTGGGCAGGCAGGGACATTGAATGAGGCTGCAGGTTGCTGTACCCCAGGTAGCAGGGAGGGCCCATGCCACCAGGAATGCAGGTGGTATCGAGCCCTGACATTTCATTACAGGGATAAAGCACCAGGGACCAGCAGCCACAGGGAGGAATTCCCGCCTAGCCACCAAGCGCAAATTGAGGCGCTTCGAGAGGGGATGCAGGCACTGACTGAGAGCCTGGAGGTGGCCCAGCATAGGCAACAGGGGTTGATGGGTCTCAGCGGTGGCCCAAGACCTCGGTACAAGCCTGAACCTCTTGAAGGTGAGCAGGTTGACAACTGCTGGTGGGAGCAGGACAGCAAGCAATGGGGGACAGGGCTCAATAGATATCAGGAGCAAGACACCCCCACAGTAATGTATACACATGGAGACCAGTGGAGGGACCAGTATCCCCCATGTGGGGAGTGTGGGGGGGCCACAGGGGGGCACACATTGCCAGGCTGAAGGCTGTGGACACTGCGCGGCCCACATGTACAGAGCAACCACACAGGTGTGGGGGGCGGACCAGTGCTGCACAGGTAGGGCCTGACGATGCTGTGAACATAAGGAGGAGCCCCACGCTATGGCAGGTGGTATGCTGATGTGTCGGCCCCGCTAGGGGAGCATTTGCTCCACGCCACTAAAGAGAAGATCTAGAGTGGTGCATTATAGACATCGTCAACCTCCTTTTCAGCGACCCCATCCTTGATCCCAACAATAAGGAAGAGAAGAAAGAAAAAGAAAGGTTTAAAAGGCCAAAGGCTGAGCGCACCTGGTCTAGCTGGACAGCTGCCTATACTATTTACATGGGGGTGACGCTGGTTAAATTCCCAGAGCAGGGACTGGAATTGATCAAATACTTGGATCATCATGTGCCGAGCTTTTGATACAGGAGGACCCGTAGCATGGCTGTGCTACAATGAATCATTTCAACGTAGGGCAGCCAACAATCCGCGGCTATGGTGGGATATGCATGCCCATGACATATGACTGGAATGTATTCGCTGCTCCAGGTATGCCCCATGTGCTGACAGTGGGCACGTTCTCTCCCACACTTGGAGAATACACCAACGTGAAGGAGGACAGAGCATCAGAGCAAGACAGCCACCAATAGGGCCAACATGCTGGGACTTCAACGATGGGAGCAGGTGTTTTTGGGCCCAATGTAAATTCAAGCATGTGTGCATGCAGTGTGCAGGTGACCATGCTGCCTCTGCATGCAGTAGGTTTAGGCAGTATGGGAATAGAAACATGGGGCAGGCAGGCAACAGACAGGGCCCCACCAGCCAAGGGGGCACCAACCAACCAGTGGGGAAGGGTGACAACGCCAGTACGGCATGAAGCCTTGCTGGCAGTGACCCATGACTACCCCGATCAAGTGACCACCAATGACATTGTAGAAGGATTTAGGATGGGTTTTAGGATCCTGATGGAGGGCCCTCGCTATCATTTGGGTGCCAGAAACTTGAAATCAGTGACAGGGAATGAGCAACTAATCCAGCAAAGAATCGATAAGGAAGTAAGGGAGGGAAGGATACAGGGCCCATTTGATGAGTTGCCCATTCCAACTCTTAGGATATCCCCCCTGGGAATAGTGCCGAAGAAGACCCCGGGGGATTTTCGCATGATCCACCACTTGTCCCACCTCAAAGGGGAGTCGGTGAATGATGCGATCCCTCCCGACCTCTGCTCAGTGAAGTATGCATCATTCAACTCAGCAGTCGAAATGGTGTGCTTCTGTGGAAGGGGGGCCCTTCTCATGAAGTGCAACATAAGTCTATGTTCCGACTCCTGCCAGTGCATCCTGAGGACTTTGAGCTGCTCAGTATGCAGTTCTGGGGTAAGTTCTACTTTGACAAGGCAATACCCATGGGATGTTGCATCTCATATGCGGGCTTTGAGAAGTTTAGCACAGTCCTCGAATGGATCACGTGCCAATGCGTGGGGCGAAGCTTGATCACGCATTATTTAGATGATTTCCTCTTCGCAGGAAGGGCGGGGACCTTGGAATGTGCACTGGCAATGTGCACATTCCAGGAGGTCACCAAAGATCTAGAAGTGCCATTGGCGCCTGAAAATACCAAAGGCCCAATGACAAGGTTGACTTATTTGGGCATAGAGTTGGACACGGTAAGCTCTTTGTCAACATTGCCAGAGGACAAACTCTAGGCGCTCAGAGAATTGATAGCGGTGACTGAGTAGCCCCTAAGATAACAGTCAAACAGCTGCAGTCCCTCATGGGTAGTCTAAATTTTGCCTGCCGAGTCATCGCGCCAGGAAGGGCATTCATGTCTCACTTATTTGCCCACATCAGAAGCGACCATCCCCCACATCACCACATCAGGGTGATGAAGGTGATGCGGGAGGATTTGGCGACCTGGGAGGCATTCCTCCAGTGCTATAATGGAGTGAATTTCCAGCAGCGTCGACTCCTATTAGAGGCTGAGCTGCAAATACACTCTGATGCTTCGGGAGGCCATGGTTTCGGGGTTTACTTTCAAGGGAAATGGTGTGCAGCCCCATGGCTGGAGGCATGGGAAATACAAGGTCTAACCCGTGACTTGACATTCCTGGAGTTCTTCCCTATAGTGGTGACAGTAGAGCTGTGGGAGGAGGAATTTGCTAATAGAAGGGTCTTGTTCTGGTGCGATAACATGGCAGTGGTCCATGTTATCAATAAGCTGTCATCAAAATTGGAAGGGTTATGAGGCTGGTTCAGCACTTTGTACTCAAATGCCTGTGGGTAAACATTTTGTTTGTGGCCAGGCACGTGCCCGGGATTAACAACGGCATAGCCGACGCACTTTCTTGATTTCAGACAGACTGTTTTCGCCAGCTGGCCCAGACACCAGGGAAGACTCTGATCCATTCCCAAAGGACATGTGGAGCCTTGGATTCTAAAATTATATCAGGCAGTGCAGGGATCCCTCGCACCTAGAACCAGGCGGGCGTATGAAAAGGCTTTCAGTGAGTTCCAGAAATACAGGTCACAGAAAGGTTGGGAACTAGGATTCCCCGTCCCTGAGGGACACCCACTGCAGTTTGCGATGCAGATCAGGCAACGAGGTTTGGCACCAGGGACAATTGTGGGTAAAATAGCAGCCATTGCTTTCATGAGCCATTTAGCAGGCCACCCCTCTCCTGACAATGACTTTACCTCATTACCCATTACCTCCCAGCTGTTGATTAGTATAAGTTGGGCATTGTATTCTGTGTGTCCCTCCTTTTTACAGCTGTATTTCGAGTAACCCTATTTGGGGCCTTCAGGATCAGTGAGATGGTCCCTGACAAGTCAGGTAGGGCCCTTCAAATCCACGATTTGGCTTGACAGCGAGGAATGCTCCTGTTACACCTACAAAAGTCAAAGACCGACCAAAGGGGAAGAGCCCGGTTAGTCAGGCTTTGCCCCTTGGGAGACACCCGAATTTGCCCGGTAGGAGCAATGAGAGACTACTTGGCATCCTGCCCAAAAGGGGTGGGTCCCTTGTTTGTTCATGAGGATGGAACCCCACTGATGTGCTATCAATTCGGGGCAGTCCTCAACATGCGTGTGAAGGAGGTTGGCCTCAACCCGGGTTGCTATAGTGCGCACTCCTTTCAAATAGGGGCGGCATCAGTGGCGGCAAGAATGGGACTGCCCGGGGAGCAGATACAATGGATAGGGAGATGGCGGCCAGGCGCGTACCGCACATATATCAGAAACACCAACGCAAGAGTGTGTGGGCAGGCGGGGATGCTGAAGGCAACAGCTTAATTCTGATTTCTCTTGCAGACATGTCAACTCTGCAGGGACAGAAAGTGGTATGAATCGTCAGCCACAGCATCGTGCACTGGGCAGGAAAGATTGACGTACGCACTGGGTGGGGACATCCAGCTGCGCCTAAGCGACTGGACGGAGGTAATTTGGTTAGGTAGGCGTGGAATGCTGTGGGAGCAATTGCTCCCAACGCTGACTGCGATAAAAGAAAAATTCCCAGTACCAGCAGTACTTGTAATACATTTAGGGGAGAACAACCTGCCTAAGGTTATGGGGCTGTGGCTGACAAAGAGAGTGAAGGCTGACTTGCAAAAAGTCCAGGAAAGATTCCAAGGCTGCACATTGGTATGGTTGGATATGCTGCAGAGGAGAGTGTGGGATAATGCTCAGCGCCCGGGGCGGGTAGACTGGGCTAGGAAGAGGGCAAATAGCAAAATTGGGAACTGGTTGCAAAAAATAGGGGGGATGGTGATACGTCACGATGGTATCAATCAGTGTCCACCTATCAGATATGGGTTGCAACTTGTACCTCGGGGTCCTAAAACACCGGTTAATGGAGATCCTGGAAAGTTGAAATTTTGGCAGCAAACCAGCCAAGCAAAGCTGGCGGTTCTGGTGGCAGTGGACTGAGTTCAGGCCAATTGTTAGAAATTTAAGTTGACAGTATAGCATGAGTAGGAACATCTCCTTAAGAGATGGGCATAGGCCATGCATAGCCCCACAGTGCGGCCCACTGTATGGTCAGCCCAAGGGTGAGATGCGAGCAGCCGAACCCGCTGGGCGGACCATGTGCCAAACAGTAGATTACAGTGTCCTCACCCTTGTTGGTTAAACCCCAGTCACCAAAGAGCTGGGGGGGGGTAGGTACGAGCAACCCGCTCCTGCCCGGGGAAACCCGGTGATCAGGGTAGGGGGTAAGTTAGGAAGTTGGGTAAGGTAGGGCGCAGGAGGATTCCCCTTGGGCTTAATCCGAAAGCATGGGGAAGAAGGGCGCCGGGCAGACAGGATAGTGCCTGGTGCGGGACAGGAACCTCCTGTGGTTGGGTTAACAGTTAGGAACAGTCAGGAAAGCTAGGACCCCAGTTCAAAGGGGGAAGTGGGAGGGTTGCCCCTTCCCCCTTTTTGGTTAATCAATAAAGAGTGCAGCCATTTAAACCCACACGTGGTGTCCTCGTCTTCTGTTGGGGTGCGGCGACAACTGATGGATGGCACATAAGGGCAGTTTTTCTATTGGCCAAATTGGAAACAATTAAGCAAGAATGGATTTGGAGCAGCGCTCGGTGCTGAAGCAATGAGTTCTGTATTTACATAAAACCCAGCTCCCATCAACGTTTTTTTGTACTAATACCCTGTGAAGCAAAACTACTGAGGAGAGCCCTATAATGTAAAACAAAAGGTCAGAAACAGTCATCACAGCTGGCCAAGAAAATCCAAGGTTGATTCTTGAGGAGAGTAGTTCATTAAATGAAGCTGTCAGAAGTCCTTATAATATGACATCGCCCTCAGTTGGCTGCAAGCTACACTGCGTCATACCGTTTCCCTCTTATAAGTTCTCATAGAGTCATTTGTCTTATAAAATCCCGTCCTGCGATAGGTTATAATATATGTTATAAAAAGAAGAAGTTCTGAAAGTAAATTAGAAGTCCTTGTCTCAAAGTTCACCAGGCTGCCCTGAGGGGTTTCCTGTTGAAGCTGGGTTTCTTCCCCACACCTCATTCTCTAAACTACATAGCCTAACTCATTGTGGGATTGTACTCCATTTTTTCACCTGTTCCCCCCAGCCTTTCCTCTGGGCTCAACTTGCAGTTCAGTCACATACTACTACAATCCCCAGTCCATAATCCAACAGTATCCCTAGTCAATTTGAAATTATACTTCTCTAGTGATGTTCTTATGAAGTCTAGGCCTGCAGGGTACCCTTATTGTGCAAGTTGTCAAATATACCCGCAGTGATTCCCTGGTGTTTTTCTCCTGGTCGGCTCCCAGCTTTATACCCCTTCCGGTATCACCTAATTTGTTATTAGCATCAGGATGACAGCCCTCGGGCTGCCCTCTAGAGATTACATTTTGCAGCCTGCTCTGGAGTTATCACCATTTTAAAAGTATCAACATGGGTGCCTTCATCCCAGACTTGTCCCAGGACATTTCCCCTTTGTGAGCCTTGTCTAAAATCCAAGGCAGGCTCAGCTCACTAGTCCATTAGAGTCACATAGACTAAAATAGCTTGGTCTGTATGCATTACTTCTTTGCTCTATCAATGTAAGTTCTGAAAGATGGTCAGGGGCCAAATATAACTGAATACTTTCTCCTCATTGAAACCACTAACTCTGCTTTATCTTTAGACTACATAGAGCCCAGTTTATGTATTTTATTCAATTGATTGAGAATTTTTCATGTTCATTAATTTATTTATTTATTTATTTATTTATTTTCTGGATTTATACCCCGCCCCTCCTGCAAACAGCTCGGGGCGGCTTCCAATAGTAAATACACATCTAAAAACTAAAATACATATAAAACCATTTGAAAACATCAAAACCATTCAAAAAATTAAAACAGGGCCTAGGAAAACATTAAAACAATAGATAGGGTAGGGGAGATAAAACCTTCTAACCCACCCTCCCTCCCTCCCCAAAGGCCTGGGTGAACAGCCAGGTTTTACAACTTCACTGGAATGTCAAAAGGCTCGGGTCCAGCCGAGCTTCCTCCAGAGGGGAGTTCCAAAGTCACGGCACGGCCACCGAGAATGCCCTCTCCATTGTGGCCCCCCGCTTAATGCGGGGGGCCTCCAAGAAGGCACCCCCGGCAGACCGAAGGAGACGCTCTGGGGCGTGGAGAGCGAGGCGGTCCCTGAGGTACGAGGGATTCATTATGCAAGAAATGATATTTCCCCCCTAAGAGCTTGATCTGGTAAGGCACAGTCGCACTCTTGAAGATCTTGCACCTGCCCTGGCTCAGTAGAACAATGAAGAACCTGCTTGAAGCCAATGTTAAAGGGGTGCCTTGATATTTTACAGGAGTGGGCTGTGGTGCTCAGCACCCTACATGGCCATTCCTTTACTTTGTGAGTAGACGCTGCTGCACTGACTGCATTGTAAACATTTTGGGATGAGGATCTGGCAGCCAATATTCAGACTCCAGGCACAAACTGGTTATCTGGCATGCCTGCTCTCCAACCCATCTGTTGAGGTGGCATTATGCCTGCTAAAAACTGTGGAGCATTGCAAAATGAATTGTGCATAGTAAGTAAAAATGGCTATTCTTAAATGGCCATTAGTTTTTTGGGGGGAAAACAACAGCTTTTCTTGCAAATCTTTGACAGCTAACTTCATATGGAAAAAGGAAATTTGCTGTATATGGGCAACCATTTCCAGGGGTACTCCTGGAAAGCACTCCTAATCCTTTTCCTGAGTACTCCTTACCCCTTAGGTTGCAGTCCTCAAACTACTTATTTTGAAGTCATCCCATGGACTTCAAGAGTTGCAACCACAAGCCACAATCCCAAAATCACTTATTCCAGAGGAATCACAATGAAGCCCTTCAAAGTTAGTGGTTTGTGAATCACAGGCAGAATGTTCCTTCCTTGGGAGGCTGATAAGGCTGATTGCATGCCCCACAGAGTGCTGCCCAGAGTATGCACAGGACAGCACACAGACATGGACACATGAGCAAACTGCCAAGCCCTCGGCCTGTGGCCTATAGCTCCCACACAACCCATGCAGTTGTGCATGCATCCATGCACGCAGCTGTACACACGGGGCATGGGATCGGCCCCACTGTCTATTTATATGGTTACTTTTCAAGCTGTCTTGACCATCACTGTGTTACATGAGAACTAAGATCTATTCTTCTTTTCCAATTGCTAAACCAGTTCTAGGATCTGATGGTTCTCTTCCTTAACTATCTGATTCTCATCTATCTTGAAAAGTGCTGCAAGATGAACCCCTTTGTCAAATTCTTCCCAACTCATTAAAGATCAGTTATCTATCTGACAGGTGAAGAGCCCCAGGAAGTATGGGACTGTGGTATATTTTATCCTCAGCTTTGCTAGATACCACAATGATGGGCATCAGAGAAATGCGTACAATATAGCTTTCCACAATGCAGACCAATCCCTCTGATGGCTGTGCACCACCACAGACCACAACTAGAACTGCAACCAGGTACTCGGCATGTCAGGCACCCCATCAAATGTGGGGTGCCCGACTCATCCTGGTTGCATTGAGGCACCAATTGGTACCCAAACGTGATCCAATGGGCAACCCGACACCCAGGCTGATCGCTCCCACCACCAAGGCACTCATCCTCAAATCCAGTCACTGCTCACACTTGCTCCTCCCTGATCCACATGCTGCTCAGCTGAGCTGGAGATTTCCCCACTAGACTTTTTATGAGCAAGCGGGGGGGGGGGAGCAATGAGGAGGCCTCTTCCCACCTTAGTACGCCCCACTAATGGGTCCCCATTGCCAGGAAGACCCAAAATGGGGGTGCATGCAGGACCAATTTCCACCCCTGATATGGGTCCTCCTGGGAAGGAGGCCCATTAGGGGGTGCACGCAGTTGTAAAGGCTTTCTCACTCCCCACATCAAAAGGTGATCTAGGAAGTCCACAGCTCAGCTGAGCAGGGTGCAGGCTGGGGAGGAGCAGCAAGCAGCAAATAGCAACCAGGACTGGAGGAGCAGCAGCTCAGCAGTAAGGTAAATCAGCCTGGGGAGCCACTGGTGCCAGGACTGGCATTCAGGACTGGCATCCTAGGATGCCCCAGTAATACCCACATTTTCAGGCACCCAATGGGAGGCAGGTAGTCCATCGGGAGTCCACTAGGGGTGCCCAAAAATAGGGGTATTACCCACGGGTAGCAAAAGTGCTACCCACTGCAGGTTTAACCACAACTAATTTAGAGAAGTATCAAATGAAACATTCTCTAATCTTGTTATCTGTGTATGTTCGGAAGCCAGTCAATCTGTTGTCTACATTCATCATGCCAGGACTTGTTTACACAAAAATCTTCAGCTCTGCCTTAACCTCTGCCAATGGACAGTTTTCTAATAATGCCTTAAGGTCTTCCTTGTCATACCCCCAGAACTTTATGCAAGCAGACTTCTATCATCCATCTAGATATGTATGTCTATGCCCAGCTGGGGTATCCACAAAATTCACTGCAAGAACTGAGGAAGGACTGATTTATACTAGAATCCTTCTAGAACTTTAAACCACTGAAACATGTGCAAAATGAGAATTTGATACAAGACCACTTTTCCATAGTCAGTGATATCCGCTACAAATTATGTATATGTTGAAAAGGTGCAATTTTAGGTTTAATCATTTCAAATGCCAGATTTGCAAAGGGTCCTTGGTACCCAAAGGAATTATTAATAGGCCCGTACCATACATACATACAAACACACACACACACACATATATATAGGTTGCATTCATACTCTGGTTACTGCTCTATGTGATCATAAACATTTCTTGAATTCTACTGCATGGCAACAGAAAATGAGACAGAAGCATCAGTACATATGATAATCAAGCAAATTATAACACCAGAAGTTCTATTCATTTTAGGGATCATGAATGCAAACCAGATGCTGTTTTATAGATTTTAGTGCTCTTCCAGTAAGACAGCTGTTTTCAGCTACATGCTTTTAGAGACTGGGTAATACTGTTATGTGTTTCAGGTGTGTAAGTGGTAAGCATAGCTGAGAGGTGAGGAACTTTTTACTACTTCCCATGGGCCACTGTGGAAATTAATACAAACTCTGAAGGCCGAATAGAAATTGGGACTAGGGTGCTTAAGGGGTATGCTCAAGTTAGAGGAAGAAGTGAGAGAGGGTCATGGATTCATCCCTTTTCCTTGATGCATGCCTTCATCTCCACTTCCTTCCCCAAAGCTCAAATGTTCAGTGCTTGAGGGTAAGGACTGGATCCATGGGCCAAATACGAGAACTGGAAAAGGGCCAAATAAAAACAGCCATGGGCTAGATTTGGCCCATGGACAGCAGGCTCCTGACCCCTGGCACAGCCCAAAACTCAAACTGACACAGCTAGCTGAAACTGGAACAGCCCAAAACTCAACCTCAAGTAATGTAACAAGTACCTGAATGAGTAGTAATTGAGTAGTCCTTTGTGTTTGTTTGATTTGGGTCACTTCAGGAAGTCCTGATTCTCCAGGTTTGGATATTTAGTGAATACTGAATACCCAATTCAACTTTAGCTTCATTCATCAGAACATATCCAGCATGGGTATGAAGTGAAAAGACGCAAACGTTTAGCTGCTTCTCAAGATGAGATTTAGATAAATGATTTGTTAGAGTTAAAACAGGTACCTGATTTGATACACAGTGATGTGAGTAATATCGGCATTTTGGGGTACCATTTCAGGTATCTGAATGGGTACCCAAATACCATTTGAGTATCCAAAATATCAAAATACTAACAACTGGTATACCGAAATACTGAAATTATCCAAAAAAGCAAATTAACATGCCTCTAAAATCCCAAAATTTAGAATGAAATTGGGACAAAATTGGTATTTCAGTATACCAGTTGTTGGTATTTCAGTATTTTAGTATTTTGGGTACCTGATCAAAAACCAGTTCAGGTACCAAAAAGTACCCAAAATATTCAGTTCGATTTGGCTACCAGAAATTCAACAGGTATACCTGTTTTTGTGGGTACTCGTTTTAGCTCAAACGACAAACCATTTTCAAACCATAACAAAAAAATTGTAGATGCACACTAAGTGCATTGTGGAAAATGTTGTTCCATTTCTGTCTACCAACATTTTTCAGGAGAATTGTTTATTAAAAAAAATATATTGGAGAAAAGCAAATAATATCAGGAAAAAATAAAAAGATTGTTAAAACTCTTTTTTAATGGAACCATTTTCCATAGAAAAAAGGTTTTGTCAAAAAAGTTCTGAACATCCCTAATTCTACTAGCAAGCATTACAAACACAGCTATAGCTTTAATATGGACAGGTAGTGCAGCTGGGCCAGTGCCCATGCACCTGAGGGGCCCTACAGCCCCTGGTATAGTTGCATACTGTGCCATGAGGGAGAGTAAGGGATTCTTATTCCATTTTTTTGCACCGGAATCCATTCCAATTTAGCTACACTCTGAGTCTTTCTTCCCTTCAAACTCAATACAACATTCACTCCCCCTTTCCCTGGGTCATAGCAGACTTTTTCCACCATCAATAAGAATAAAATTCTTGAAATGAAGATAGGAGCCAGCATCTAGCTTGGCAAATAGCTCCAGTTCATTTGCAACAGTTTTCTTGGAATCACCTGTTCAAATGCTTCCTTATTTCTGCACACAAAACTACATCAAACCGACAATGATTCTGAAGGTGTTTTTTTCTCTGTGAAGATCTCAGTGGGATATTTCTGTCACAAAGTAGCAATTTTTGAAGATCTAAGAAAACCCAAGGAATTTATTTAAACGTATTAATCAAAGGAGATTCATAACAATAAAACAACATGAGGAGGTAGGCCGAGGAATGATAGAAGCCACCTCACCCATCCTTTGAGGGATGACATGGATGCATCTGTCTTTATCTATGCTGAAGCCTTGTTATGCCTTAACATTGTACTGCTTATTAGGGATGGGACTGTGGGCAAAATCTTGGTTCACAGTTTTATCAGTTCTCGGTTCTACCTTTATCGGTTGTATCATATCTATCAGTATTGGATCTTTAACATTGTGGGTTTTGCCATTGACTTCACAATATTAAAAATCCAAGAAAAAAAACAATGCATAAGAACTGATATTGCTGAGACCGAGAATTATCGGTATTATTGGATTCGAACCGAGAGTGCCATTATTGGCCATTCTCCGTTCTCAGCAATACTGAGAGTTTATGTAGGTCCTACTGCATATGCAGCATCCAATAGGAAAGAAACATGCAACATACAGTGGGAATTTAGCTGGTTCTGCTTTGTATTTGGGTGCTTCACAGTGAAACACATGGATAATGCTGTGGCAGCTTAGAAAAGCTGCTGCAGACACAGATGTGGATGTGACTGAAATATTCATATGATTTTCAGATTTTCTGAGTAGCCCTGCCTTTCTCCCAAAGCCCCATCCACTAAGTCAGCGGTTCCCTACATTACCCCATTTTGAGACAAATATAACCTCCCAACCCCAGACAGCCACAAAGACATGCAAAGAATGGATACCAAACAGCAATTTGAGTAACTTGTGACACATCTGAGGTTAGTATGTAATGAATAGGAATGGAAAAATCACAATTGGTTTAATCCAAACCACCCAATTTTTAATTGGTTCAGATTAATCTGATTCAGGGGTAAGAACTGATCCACAATACAATCTGTGGATCAGTTCTTATCTCAGTTGCATTGGCTGTTTTTTGGTACCATTTTTCAAGTTTATAGGGATGAGCGAACAGAACCGAGTTTGGAAATTTGGTTCGGTTTGGAAGTTTGGTTTGGTCGACCGAACTATTCGAGTTCATTCCGAACTCCAAACTTCCGAACAAAGTTCGGAAATTCAAACCCCATTGAACTAAATGGAATAGTATCTTTTAGGGATGGGCGAATAGAGCCGAGTTTGGAAATTTGGTTCGGTTCAGTTCAAAAATCAAGTTCAGTTTGGAAGTTCGGTTCGGTCGACAGAACTGGTCAAGTTCGGTCCACTCCGAACTGCTTTCGCCCATCCCTACAAGTTTAAAAGAAATCTCTGTAACAGCTGGCTGAGGAGGGAGGAAGGAGGGCCGGCCTTAGGAATTGAGGGGCCCAGGGTGAGAAGAGAAATGTGGAGCCCCATTCTCCTGCCGACTGGTCTAGGGGTGCTCCCTGGCTCAGGGGGCACTACCCGGCTCGGTCTGGGGGCACTCCTGGGGTCTGGGCTCGGGGATGGGTGGAGGGAGCACTTCCCTCTGCCCATTTCCAAGCCTAGCCATTTTTCAGGGCACTTACCCCATCTGCTGCCGCTGGCCTGGGCCCCACACCGGACCCACTCATTGGTTCCCTAGGTCGGGCGGGCACCACAGCAGCAGATTAAATCTGCCACTGCACCCGCCCCCACTGGAAGTTGCCAGGGAGTGAGAGAGAGCTGGGGCCTCTGCCTCTCCCTCGCTCCCTGGCTGAGACAGACAGTGGCTGGGAATGCAGCCCCCCCCCCCCCAGGAGCAGGACCCAGGGTGGCCGCCACAAACTGCCCTATAGTAAAACCGGCCCTGGGAGGGAAGAAATGGGGCAGGGAGGTGGGGAGGCGGAGGTGGGAAAAGGGATTCTTTGCTGGCCAACTGCTAGCCATATCTGTCTCACAATCACCCAGCAGGGTACACTGATAAGGTAAGAAGCTGGGGCAAAAAAAGGGTCCCCCCCCCCTTGTCCAGTTGCACACTAGCAGGGGCGGTGGAGAGGGGAATTTTTGCGCCACAATGCTGTTGAGCCCCATCTCAAAAAAGACATAGCAGAACTAGAAAAGGTACAGCGAAGGGCAAGAAAAATGATCCAGGGTGTAGAAGGGCTCCCGTATGAGGAGAGGCTTGGTAGGTTAAGGGCTCTTCAGCTTGGAAAAGAGACAGCTGAGAGGAGATATGATAGAGGTCTATAAAATCATGAGTGGTGTGGAACTTGTAAACAGGGAACGGTTATTTACCCTCTCAACTAGTACTAAAACTAGGGGACACTCCATGAAACTCACAGGTGGCGGAGTAAAAACAAACAAAATAAAGTATTTTTTCACTCAGTGTATAATTAGGTTGTGGAATTTACTGCCAGAGTAGGGTCAAGGCCAGCAGTATAGCTGATTTTAAAAGAGGTTTGGAAAGTTTCTGGAAGATAGGTCCATTAGCTGCTATTAGCCAGATAGGATTGGGGAACAGAACCTTTTATTGTCAGGAGCCTGGGGATGACCCACAGGGAATGGATAGCATGGTGACCTGTTGGGTGCTTCTCCCAGGCCTCCATAATTGGCCACTGTCCGAGACAGGATGCTGGGCTTGATGGACTGTTGGTCTGACCCAGTATGGCACTTCTTATGTTCTTATGTTCTTATGAGCTGCTCACTCTGCCATTTTGCTCTTCTGCCAGCCACATTGCTTTGGTCTGCCAGGACCTTGAAGATTCTGCATAGGCCTACCTAGGCGTTGGGCACAGGACAGGATCATCAAAGGTAGGTTAAAAAAAAAAAGACAAAAATTACTTAGGGGTGACTTTGAAAGGAGAAAGGCTTTGTTGTGTTGGGTCTGATCCCTGGGAGGAGTGGAGCTGGATGGTTTTGTTGGTTGACCCTTTGCTTCCTTAATTCCTCCCTTCTCCTGGGTGCTTCTCAGTGCTGCTCTTGGGAGGCTGGCTGAGCTCCTGCCTTTTGGGGTGTGTAGGATAATGAGGTTGCAGGCAGCTTATGGGGTGTTTTGGAACACTGGGTTTTTTTCTTGGCCCACCCTGGTCTTGCCTCTGCCCTGGTCCCCTGAATTGATTTCTCAGTGCTCATCTGGGGTGGGTAGCTGGGCTCCTGCCATTTGGGTGTGGGGGTACTGAGGTTGAAGCTTATGTGGTACTTTGGAGAATTGGGTTGTTTTTTCTTGGCCCGCCCTGGCCTGGCCTCTTCCCTGATCCCCTGATTCTCAGTGCTGCTGTGGGTACTTTGAGACTGTTGCCTTTTTCTTTGGGGGGGTAAGGTTGCAGCTTATGGCGTGAAAACCAAAATGGGGTTTTTCGTGGTGGGGTTGCATCTTATCGGGAAAAGAGTTTAGGGGACCCCTTCCTTTCTAACTGAATTTTAACTTGCTTTCAAGGGGTATGACCCTTGCTACCGTTGGCCCCCTTCTGTCCCACAGTTGTCATGCTTCTGGAGGTTTGCAGTTTACAATTATGGGTTTTGTTGATCTGCTGAACTTGCTGAGTTATTTTAAACTTATTTTCATTTTCTCCTAGGTTGGATTTTCAATTGGACTACAGTTGGACCATGGTGTGGGACCTCAACTTGGACGATTAGATACTGACACCACAGCTTCATTTACCCTTGAGGCAAGGTTTGACAGCCCGACCCATGGGCTTGTGCCTATTCGGGCCTCCTTGTCCTGTTGTCCCACACCCCCTCCTCACTTCAGTGTCAACAGCCCCACCTGCCTCTCTTTTTCCCCTTGCCAAGGAGCCTGCCCCCCTCCTTCCCTCTCTCTCTCTCTCTCTCTCTCTCAGGGCCACCCAAAGGGTTTGTGGGGCCTGGGGCAGGTGTGTTGTTGAGGGCCCCCTGCAAGGACCCTTGTGCACGTGCATGAAACTGGGGGACCACTTGTGAGAGTTCTTGCATATGGCGTGGCTCCTCCTTGCCCTGGGAATGAGCTGGCAGCTTCCCTGAGTACAATGGGAACCACCCGTGCCCCACACTGGCAAACATTCCAGCGCACCTGCTCAGGTCTCCTCCACTACGGATGGGACTCTGGGAAAAAAATCTGTTTTGGTCAATTTTGGTTTCGTTCTCATGAATTTCAGTTCTTTTTCGGTTTCGGTACTATCGGATCTTTTGAATTGATTTTTGTACCGGATTTTTAACATTGCGTTTTTTCAATGGGGGACAAACCACAGTGTTAAAAATCCGGTACAAAAATCAGTGCAAAAGATCCAATAGTACCAAAACTGAAAAAGAACCAAAATTTCAGATTAATCTGGAATGGCCATTTTCGGGTACTTTTGGTTTTATTCAAAACTGAAATTCCCATCCCCAACCACTAGCATGCATTCTACTGTGACAGCTCCAACCACCACCCCTCCTACCTGCAGTGTTGCAGCCAGCACAGCAACAGTGACTTCCCCTTCCCCCAAAGCTGATGTTTTTCTCCTGGGGAGCAGCACGAAGCACATCACATCGTCTGTGTGGTCTCACTTTGCACTTGCCAAAGGGGATGTTACATGTGCAGTGTGCTTACGCTGCCAGTTCCTGGTTATTCATAGGAGAGACATCATTCATCTCACCACCTCTAACCTGAGGGCCCTCTTGGAGAAACACCACAGGCACCTTTTGGGTGCTGGTGAACCTGAGTCCAAGCGGAAGCCTGGAGTGGGTACAGTTGGAGACGGCGAGGGGAAAGAACCCTCTAGAACTGTTAACCCATCTGATGCCAGTACCGACCCTGTACCCACCCACACACACACACACACACACACACAAAGAAGTCATCATTGTCTTCCTCTTCTTCTTCTTCTTGGAGCACTGGCCCCTCACAGTACAATCTACCACCCTTCCAGCCCACACAAGCTGAGTTCTTGGAACGGAAAGAATCCTTTAGACCCACTCACCCTTGTTTCACTATGATAACTGGGGATCTGAATGCCCTGAAGGAGCTGCCTTTGGGGTTGGTTGAGCAGACTGGTTTTAAGCGCTTGCTTCATGTCCTTGAATCCAAGTACAGTGTCCCCTCCCTGTATGGGATGGTGCAGTCCAGGCTCTCTAAGGATTTCTCCAAGGGCCAGGGTCCTGTGGTTCATTTTACCACAGACCTGTGGACTAGAACCAGTGCAGTCCATGTGTACCTCTCCCTGAACACGCACTGGTGGTAGTTGCCTCTATTTCCCCTCTCCAGCACAGCAGACAGCAGCAGGGAAGGGATGGTGTCTAGTGCTGGCACATCCCGATGGGCACACTTGCATGCCCAGATGTTTGATGTCTGACAGACTGTGAGGGTGCTTCTTGATGCTGTGAACGGCATGCTGAACCAGTGGGTACGCAGGCCAGATGCACATGCTGAGTTCAGTTTCTTTGTGACTGACAATGCCATAAATGTTGTGAAGGCCGTGGGTGATGGTGACCTTTGCTACATTTGGTGCAGTATACACATCCTGAACTAGGGGTGTGCATGTCATTTTCATTATTACAATAACAATAATGAAAATTGTCATTTTCATTATCATTATTGCAATAACAAAAAAGACAAATAATAATAATGAAAACAGAAACAAAAATGACATTTTGTTTTTGAAATATAGGGAAATCACTGAAAAACTTATTTCTGGATATAACGTTTTTCTATCCTATTCAATTGTGATTAAATTTGGGGTGCTTCTACCCCCAATGGAGGAAATTATGTGTACTGATGTTTGAAATGATCTGATAAAGGGAACAGATTTTAGAAGCAATTGAAAGTTGTGATTTTAAGAAAAGCTCAATACACATTTATGACTGCAGCTTCTTTGTCCTCAAACCAATTTGCATGAAACCTATTAATATCATGTCCCTCCACAAGCTTAACATATCTGTCAATTATCAGAAAGCTTGGATGAAGGGCCCTGATGATATAAGACATTAACTTGAAACTACATTTCCAGTTGTAACATTTGTATATTCCATCCTGTTTACAAGAAATGTATCACATACCTTCCCTGTCATCTCTGCCAAAGTACAGGACAATTTGATAAAGGAACCAAATTTTAAAAGCAATTGAAGCTGTCCCCTTGAAGACGATTATTCAGATAAATAGCAGCACATGCAGTGCCAGTCAGAGGCATGGCATGGCAGGGGGATGGAGGCTGTAGGAGGGAGGATGTGGACCAACCCAAAATTCTGACAGACACATTCACTGGCCAATTATTGCATGCTTCTAGCTTTGCAGGACCAATCAGTAGTGGCTTTGAGGAGGGCACAGGGGGTGGCCCTCAGGTGGGCATAGAAGGGACATAACTGGGACTTTGAGGATAGCATCCCAGAAATCAGGAGACATAGTTTACACATCCAGGCTGGCCAATTATCATCACAATCACATCCTGCAGCACTGTGACAGAGGACATAAGAGAATCTTTATTGGCTCTTTCCTAAACAGATGTTTCTGACTTTCCCATAACAAATGAGGGAGAGATGTTGGGATGGTAACAGCACAGATTGAGGATATTTGATTGACATTTCTGTTAGCCAACTGACATCACAAACCGATCTTATACCACAGTGGGTGTTTTTACACACACATTTCTCCTGGATGTTTGCTGTTACATCCTGAACTTTCTGTGTGTCTAAATCACTCAGATCTTAAACATCTCGATCTTTGAACTGCATAGAACTTCTCCCAGATATTTTGTGTGTAAAATGTTCTCCTGGTACACTTCTTTTCTCCAGGCAGCTGTGGTCACTTGGTTTCCATGGCTGCCTCAGGGCAGTGTTTGTGTGAAGAATGCATCCAGGAACTGCCTCAAGGAAGTGTGTGTGTGAAAAATGCATCTGGAAATTACTTGTTAGGGATGGGGGGATGCAGTTCGGAAGTTCAGAGTTTGGCCTGAACTCGGCCTGTTCGGACGACCAAACCCGAACCTGAATCTGAACACGAACTGACTGAACCGAACTAGATTCCGAATGTCCACTCTAGCCCCAGGACCCACCATCATGGGTCTGGGGCCATCATTCCTCACACAGAGAGCCTTTTTCTGAACGCCTGAACCAAACCGAACACTACTGAACCGAACGGCCGAACCCGAACACGGCGACCGACCCGAACGGACGAACTGAACGGATGAACCGAACTGGCCAGGACTGAACGGCTGAAACTGAACCGTGATGTGTTCACCCATCCCTATTTCTTGTGGACTTGTAAACCCAGAAGACTGAAAAATCCGGAACTTTAACGTGTATGTAAAAATGCCCAGTGTCACGTAAAAGAATCCCTGAAATAGGCTCCTTCTATGCATATGCTGTGAAGGCTTATAAAATTGGGACCCTTTATCACAACTTTCTGATATTTGTTAGAGATTATTATGAAAGGGTTATATACAGCCCTGCCAAATTTCATGTACACTGGTTGGACTACAAAGATGTTACAGTCAGACATACATTTATAAGTTAATTGCTTATACCACCAGGATTCTTTATCCAATCCTTCTGAAAGTTTGCATAAATAGTAAATATCATAAGGGGTATAAACATGCTATGTTTCATCTACATTAAATATGAGGCAAAGAAGTTACTCCTATGAATGTATATGAAGATTTCTGCAAAATAAATTAATTCAACTGCTTCTAAAATTGAAGTCCTTTATCCAATCTTTTTGTAATTTGGTGCACGTGCTTCCTTCCATTGGTGGTATAAGCCCTCCAATTCTCATCCAAATATAGTGAAAATAAAAAAGGTTACAGCCATAATTGAATTTTCCATTCAATTTCAATTTCAATTTGTGACGTATCCAGAGGACAGAGCCATAAAATGTAAAATGATACAAACTGTACAACATAACAATAGATATAAACATGAAACTAATAAATATTCCAATTAATATAACATATAATATTAGATTAAAATATCAAACAAAATTATCATAAAAAATACTAAATAATATGACAAAAACAACCCGAATCCGGGAGTAGACAAAGACATAAGCACTGAATTGGTGCTGTTATAGCTGGTAGGGGTGCTACCAATAGAAAATGAAAGCAAAAAAGAAAACAACAATTTTATATTTATGAAAATAAAAATGACAGATTTAAATAACAAAAACGAAAAAACAAAAATGAAAACAACATGAGCCCCTGATGCACACTTCTATCCTGAACCTGGTGGTGAAGGATGGAGTGACTGTGACTGAGGGAGTGACGGGACTCCTTTGGAAGATGCAGAGGATTACTGGACACTTTCATTGGTCCAGCACAGCCACCACGCCAGAGCACTGCCTTGTACAGGATGTCACCATCTACCAGAACTCAATATTTCTGATGCTGGGGCATATGTTGGAGCAGAGAGATGTTCCCTTCCCCACTTCTCCAAGCTGGAGGACTTCGAAGGTGAGCTGACTTGGGACAACTGGACAGACATGAAGGAGATAATGGAGGTCCTGCAGCCATTCTACCTGGCTATGAACAATCTGAGCACGGAGCTGGCCTTGCTCAGTCAAGTGATCCTGCTGTTCAAGATCCTGAGGAGACATCTTTTAATGTTCCTGTCCTGCAGAGACTTGCACATGTTGATGGCACAGCTGGCAAGGAATTTGATGGAAGAGCAGCATTCCCACCATGAGAGATTGATAGATGACGCCTATGTCCTCGCCATGCTTCTAGACCCCCATGTCAAGAGGACCATCTCTTCAGATGCTCAGAGGTGTCCTTGTACAGGAAGTAAGAGGTTGGAACACCGCAGCCTAGGAGCAGGAACCCCCAGTGACAAATTAGGTTCCTTCAGAGGGTGCTATGGTGGTGGCCAGCTCACGTCTGTGGTGCCAGGAAGTGGGTGCTCTGGTGGAAGAGTCTGAGGAAGACTCATCAGCTCTTGAGTCCCTAGATCTTCCCAACAGTTATGTCATGCATTATCTGCAAGAGCCGGTGAGTGATCCTAACTCTGACCCCATAGCTTACTGGTGCAAAAAATGAACATCTGGCCTCCTCTTGCAAGGGTTGCTTTGCGCTAAGTGTCATGCCCTTCCATGAGTGTGCCATCTGAGTGCTTCTTCAGCATTGCCGAGGACATTGTGAACCTTCATTGATTGCGCATAGACTTCAGGAGGGTTGAGCAGCTGGTCTTCCTCAAGACCAATCTGCCCCTTCTTGACTTCCTTGAAGATGCCCCCATCAATTTTTCTTGAACTGAATTCTGAATTTTTGAATTATTTAATTTTTCTTGAATTGATGGGTTAGTCCTCTGAAGAGGTGACCTTTGGCACCGCACCACCACAACTGGTGTGAGTAACCAGGTTGAGCATGGCCATGCCTCAGTGAAGAGGTTCAGCACCACCACCAGGGATGTGGAAGGGTGTCTGTCAGGCACTGGGATGGAAGAACTGGTCCAGGAAACTACCGCCATCTTCAAGGAACAAGTGGACAACATGACGACCACAGTCGCCTCCATTTCATGTGCGCTGCACCAGGTGGTATCAAAGTCTACCAAATACATCCAGTAGGGGACAGGTAGTACGTCCATACTTCCCTCCCCTCCCTCATCAAGTTAGTAGGAATTTTCTACTAGGGATGCGTAAGGTGTGTACGTTTTGTGTTCAAGTTTGCACAAGAAAAGGTGCAGTGGGCACTGGGAGGGTGTGACCCCTATTTGGGACCTTTGGCTCCAGATCCTCATGAACTGCATGGAGAGGGGAGAAAGTAGTCTACAGTCTGGCTGGAAGGAAGAATTTGCCTTTTAGGAAAACAGTCAGCTCAGCTATGAGAGTCGAGATAGCAGTCCCAGTGAAAGAAGTACAACAGAGAGAGAAGATGCAGCAAGTTGTAAGGTGGCAGACAAGAAAACAAGGAGTCCCCTACCCCTGTTCCATACAGGAATCAATCTTCCCCTTCCCCTTTCTCGTGCACCAAAAATCCATTTCCTCTTATTCCTCCTCTGTCCTATCCTGTTCCTTCCTTTCAACTTTTCTGATTCAGCTTGTCACAAGACAGCAATAGCTAACTCAGTCCTTCCTGCAGTTTCCCAAGCCAGAAGGATGGCTTGTCCCAGTCAGAAGACTACAGAAGACTACAGGTGGCCCAAGAAGGCACAAAAATTGAGGAACCTGAGGTTCAGGATAAACATAAGAGTGATCTGTTATTCTATTTTACACACTGCTTCCGCATGCACCCACAGCACCCAAACACACATTGCCCCCTCTCTCATCCATTTCCCCCTCTCTGCTATTGCTACAATCTTCTTTGGCCCATTCATCATTCTAGGATTGGGCTTACAATGGATGGCCCATTGAAATTAATACATTTTTTTCCCCATTGACTTCAATGGGAAATGGGGAAAATAAGAACTAATTCCAAACCAATTCAAATACGAAGCAATTGAATCCGATTCTGATTTTTATCCAAATCCAATTTTCAATCCAATTTCCCATCCTTAGTAATGAATGGCTCTCTTGCTCCACTACATCTTTGGAGGATTAGGCCCCTCCTTTTCCGAAACTCTCCTACTTACCAAATATCAAACAGAAGACTCTTCAAACAGGTCTCCTCCACCAGGTTTTATTCCACCACATGCATGCAGTTCCTAATAAATACAACAAAGAGCACTAAGGTCTTTTCACTCTTTCCCCTCAACCCTTCCCACTCTTAATCCTTTCCCACAGGGTTAGGATTTGCACCTTCTGTCCCTTTAACCTTGGGCTCTGCAGCTCTGATTTCTGCCAGCCTGGCTGCCTTTCTTGGTAGCTTGAGTCTTAATCTTTAGGATCCAGACAGCTCCCAGCATGAGCCCACTTCCCTAGACTCCTTCTCTCTGAGCATCTTGAAGCAGAACCCCATGGCTCTTCAACTTTTCCTTCTTATACCCCTCTAAAGGCGAAAGCCAAAATGATGGACAGTCTAGCCTTAAAGGGGCTATGGCCTGTTCTTTCTCATAGTGCAACCCTACTTGGGGTCCTCCCAACCCACTGCTTCAGAATTTTTGCTTTAGATCTCTCAGCACACCTAAGCAATATAACCTCTAGGATCTACAGAGCAGACCAGAGCTCTCTCATGAAGCAATAGCTACAGGCTGGGAAGTTTGATACTATGAGCAATACTGTTTACAGGTGTAATGTCACTGCTAGCCTATTCGGCCTCACCAGGAGTTTCTACATTTTCCTCCCTTCTCCCCGGCCATATTACTGCTGATTAGAGAACTGTATGAGTTATTTCCAACAAGTAACCATGTCATCAGATTTCCTGCTTATGACATCTCTTCGAAGGACGCCATGCATCGGTGGCCACTGGCACCAACTCAGAAGCACCAACTCATTTCCTAATTGGAAAGTTGGTCTGCACATTACACAGGAGCTGATTATAGCTGAAGCCAAAGAAGCTGACACACTATGAAGCTGACAGAAGTGTTCCTTGCTTCTCACATGAAATGAGAGTAACAGTGACAGAGGACAATAGGGATGGGACACCGAGGAGAATACCGGATACCGGATTTACCGGTATTGGATCTCCCCAGCATTGGCATACTGGATTTAAAAAACAGTTAAGTGGACAATGTTAAAAATCTGGTATGCCGATACCGGTAAATATTGGAGTATCGGATTAATCCTATACACCTGATTATCAGGTGTTTGGGATTTATCCAATACCGATATTCCCACCCCTAGAGAGCAGTGTCATCACTGGATCAGTAGACAGTGTATATTAACTTTTTAATCCTCTTTCAAGGTCCTCTTGTGGCTGGTCACCATGCAAGTTAGCAAATAAGAAGAAAGATGGATGTAACCATCACCTACCCACCCATAAGGGACAAGTAAAATAGGGTGCCAGGAAGAACTGATGATTTCAGCCTTTCCCTCTTCCTCCTTCTGCATGAGCTAGTACAGCGAGGCTGGTGCACCCTTATAGAAGCGGTGCATGCTCCTCCAATTGAAGGATCCCCAGGAAAGTTTCTGGCTCCCTGAAACACAGCACAGTCTCTGAGCTTCCAGAAGAATTTCTGCACCGTTCACAATGTGGGCCTCTGCCTTAATGGCTCAGTAAGCTCTTGAAGTATAATGTTGCCTAGAGCTGAAATGTGTAGGGAATTTGTGAGTTGCAATTCAAATCTGAGTATTCATTGAGATCAGGAATCATGAACCTCTGGTCTGTGTGCCAAATTTGATGCACAAAGATGTAGTTTCTATCCTGGAACACACATCTTAATGCTTCCCCTTCTCCGAGCACACCTTCACCTGCACTTTCTTACTCCTTCAGTCCATCTGCTCTTTTCCCCTCCACAGTGTGCTCCCTCCATTTCTCCCCTCACTTTCCCCATTCTGGGCTCATGCCCTGAGCATCTCCAGCAAAACTCCCTCATCCCCTATCCAGTAGGGGCGATCCTCTAGAGGAAATTGCGGTTCGGATCCATTTTTGGTTCAGATCCTGCACTTTCAGATTTAATTATGGATCAGAATTTAAATAAATTAAAAACTGAAAAATAAATATTTTTAAAATTTAAAAACCTGTGCATGTACAAATGGTTGCCAGACCATTCTGCACATGCACGCCCTTTTAAAAAATGGTGGCAGCAGTATCACCACCATTTTGGGAAAGGGTAGCTGGTCTGCGCAGGTGCAAAATGGCCACTGCACATATGCAGACTGGCTGCCCTTTTCCAAAATGGCAGCGATGCTGCCACCGTCATTTGAAAAAAGATGTCAATGCATAGAATGGTCCAATGGCCATTTTGCACATATGCAGCAATGTCTTTAATTGTTTGGACTTTAGTATTGAACTGCAACAGATGTGTTGCAGTTTAGTATGGATTGATCCATGAGGACCCATTACGAGCAGTTACAGATCAAATCCAAACCTGAATGTCCACCCCTACCATCCAGTCCATAGCCTTTAACTACTTACAAAAGAGATTTGGGAAGGGGGGGAAAGATTTTCCCAGCCCTGACTTACGTTGAAAAATGTTTGAGTTTTTAGCCCTTGAGAATCTTGGCAAAGTTCAAATGCATTTGATTTCCCCTGCTTTGATTAATTTGATTAATTTGATTGACTTGTGTTTGTTTGGTTTGGAACCACACTCCTGAACCCAACCAAGGAAAACCTATAAGAAAGCACTTTAATTGGAGTGTGCACTTCATTTTCATTATTTCAATAAAAAAAACCAAAAAATTTGTTTTTCATTTTCATTATTACAATAACAAAACTGAAAATGATAATAAAATCAATAACAAAATTTCATTTTTTGCTATTGCTGTCATTATCAGTGTTGTTATTGGTATCGGTATTGCACGAAACTGAAAATGTTGCTTTTTTTCTTGTTTCCATTTTTGTCAGCACGTGGGGGGGGGGACTCAGGGAGGGGGATATAATGAGATGCAGTCTGCTGGCAATTCTGATACTGGCACTTCTACCACCCACACACAGCCACCTCCCCCCCCCCACACACACACGCTGATGAAAACAGAAAGAAAACTGAAAACAAAATTTTCAGTTTCATGCAATACCGATACCAATAATGACACAGATAATTAAAAATGAAATTTCATTATTAACAAAAATGAACAGGGTTTGTTTTTTTAATAATAAATTTTCTCTTTATTGATAGATCAAAGAAAAATGTACACAATTACATATTTAGTATCATTACATGTTACTACTGTAATGCGCTCTATGTGGGGCTAACCTTGACGATGGTCTGGAGGTTGCAAATGTTGCAGAATGCAGCGGAACATCTCCTAACAGGGATGGGCCACCGTGATCACATTACACCTGTGCTCCATACTCTGCACTGACTGCCTATTGTCTTCCGGGACCAATTCAAGGTGTTGGTTATGACCTATAAAGCCCTAAGCGGCTTGGGTCCTACTTATCTGCGAGACTGCCTCAGGACCCGGGTCATTTTTCAGCCCTTGCGGTCAGCATGGGGCACCTGACTTGAAGTCCCCCGGGTATGCTGGGTTTTGACAGCAGAGACGGTGTTCTTGGTGGCTGCACCTTGGATGTGGAACTCCCTCCTGTTGGAGGCTCATCTGTCCCCATACCTCCCTTCTTTCTGTAGATGCTGTAAGACCTGGTTGTTCTTCTGGGCCTTCAGGGAGGGGGTAGGTAGGGTGGGGGGAGGGGTTTTATTTTGCTTTAGCTGCTGATGAAATTTTATAATGTATATTTATGTATTGTAGTATTTTAGATTATTTTATTGTTGTTTTTATGTTATGCGTCACTCCGAACTGCCAGTGTGCAGGGGGATGCAGGATACAATTTTTTGTATAATCAATCAATCAATCAATCAATCAATCAATCAATCAATCAATCAATCAATCAATCAATTTCCCACTCTGTACAATTTCCAATAGCTTACATTCTAAACCTTTAGGAACCTTTAGGAACAGGGTTTTTTTTCAGTATTGGTTTGTATGATATCCATTCTTGATAGTCAGTTGCATTACAATCAATATCAAATTTGTGTGTCATATAGGCCTGTTCTACAAAAATAAAATATTTCTTTCAAAAATAATGATCAAATAATATTGTCCTGTCATTTGTTGCAAATTCTTACCCTTCTATGGCAGCTATAACAGAAAACCAAGTTGCCTCAAAGTTCTCACTGGTTTTTTTTTAAGATTCGCCATCAGTTTCTCCATTGTGAAGAGGAACCATACATGACTGACCCACTCCTGTACCATAGATCCCTGGGATTTCCAGTGTCTGGTACTGGCTACTGTTAAACAGAAGATTTTACACGAGTCCTGATGTCAATGCAAGGCTCCCTCATCAGGGTATATCCCTAATAGTGCAATTTCAGGCTTGAAAGGAGCTAATGCATTCATTACTTTATTCATAAAAACCCATACTTCTCTCCAAAACTGTTGAACAAATACGCAGTCCCAAAGACAATGCATCAGGGAACCCACTTGCCCACAACCTTTCCAACACAATCCCTTAGGATCCACACCAATATATTTTAATTTTATGGGGGTCAAATAGTACCCAGTAGAAAATTGTAGTTGTTTTTCCTTCACTTCCATAGCCAATGCACAGTTTTGCATGTGATTTCATATTTTTAAAATCTCTTTTTCTGTGAATTTGCAGGCCAAATCCTGTTCCCATTTTTTGATATAATTATTTCCCTTGGGATACATGAATCCCTTTAATTCTTTATATATCCTTGAGAGTCTGCCCTTTGTACCTGTTAAATTAAATATGGTTGATTCTATCCCTAAGGGCACCCACCCAAAGCTCTTCATTGAATCAGAGGCTGTAAACACACTTTCAGTTGGAGGTATGGAAATATATTAATTTTACCTTGTATTAGAACAAAATTTTCAGTTTCATGCATTACCAATACCAATAACACAGATAATGAAAAACGAAAATTTGTTAATAACGAAAACAAACAACAGTTTTTAATAATATAAAATGAAAATGAATAATGACATGGTTCCCTGGTGCACACCTCTACACTTTACTGCAGGTCACTCATCCAGTCAGCGTGCCCTTCAGCATAGTATGATGGTGGCAGCATGGGGGTGGGGTGTAGTACCAGCTACAAACCAATAACCCCTTACATAAATATACTACATTATTAGAGAAGAGCAAGCCGGGTTTAGACTTGGGTATTCCTGTATCGATCAGTGTTTCTCACTGTACCAGCTTTTGAGAAAATACACTGCCGTGAAACAGCCAGTTTACGTTGCCTTTATCGACTTACAGGGAGCTTTTGATACTGTTTCTCGATCCAAACTGTGGCAAAAGCTAGACAACATGGGAATAGACCCACCCTTGCTGAAATTGATTCGATTTTATTATTCGGACACTAGTACATCAGTTAGGTATGGTGGTCATCAGGGTGAGCTTACGGATTTCTTTGCTACTAGCCGGGGTGTAAAGCAGGGTTGTGTAATTGCTCCTATTTTATTTAGTCTTTTTGTCAATGATCTTGTCTCAATCCTGCAAAACCCTGCTCACCATCATCCAAAAACCGTGGGTGGTGATCTTTATACACTATTATATGCAGATGACATGTCATTTATGTTTTTATCTCCCATCGGTCTGCAAAGAATGCTAAATTCATTAGCAACATATGCAAAGGATAATTCGTTAATAATAAACATTTCCAAATCTAAGACAATGTCTTTTGGGACCCCCAAGTCTCATTGCTGGGTGATAGACAAAGAAAAACTTGAAGCAGTTTCTTCATTCACCTATCTGGGGGTCACCTTAATGCAGTGTTATCATGGAGATCCCATCTGGCCAGAGTCAGACTAAAGGCGGAACAGGCAGTATGTGGAATCCTGAAGCGCTTTAGGAACTGTGGCAGATGCCCCTGTTTAGAGGCTCTGAGAGTTGCTGAGGTCAAATTGGACACCACTCTCCTGTATGGAGCAGAGTTATGGGGATTGGATTCGAGGGCTGCTAAAGCTGCCGAGGCTGTCCAGTCTGTTTTTCTAAAGAAACTCATGGGGTCCCAAATTTCTACTCCAGCGGCGCTGGTTAAACAGGAGTTAGGGGTACTTAATGTCACAACAAAGGCAAGACAGAGAGTGTTTACTTATTGGTTAAAACTCAGAACCTTTTCTCCAAACAGAATCACTAAGAGACATTTGATAGAAATGGAGGGGCAACCAAAAGGGAGATATTGGGTATTTTCAGACGTTACGAGATCACAGTGAACCACGGTGAATACCCACCTGTGGTCAATGTGTCTCGAACGTCTGTTTGGCGGCCGCCAGATGTTCGCCACGGTCAATCGGCACATGGGGTCAATTTGAACCATGCTTCCAGGGCTAGCGGGGGGAATGTCCCGGGAAGCGTGGTCAAAGAGATCCCCAGCGGGGACCAAAAAAAAGTAACGTCTGGCCGGGCGCCATGGCCAGGGATCCCCGGTGGGATCCCGGGATGTGGCGAATCCGGCCCGCCGCGGAGGCCGCATTGGCCCCGCCGCCCGCCCGTCTCCCCGGAGGGCGGGCGGAGGGAGCATGGAGGGGCCGTGCGGCCGCACGTTGCGCCATGCGGCCCCGCCCCCTCCCAGATTCCCCGCCGGGATCCCCCCAGCACGTCTGTTACGGCATGACGGGGTGACCCGGGCGGGGAATGAATGGGGTGATTTTGGTACGGGGCCAATGGGCCCCGTAACATCTGAAATCACCCATTCTTGGGCCCAACAAGTGAATAGAGAACTGGAAAAACTCAGTCTCGGGTACATTGGGGATTCTATTGATCCCATGCCATCCCCATTCCGGCTGACAGGGATCAGATTTTGACTCGCCTAAAAGACATTGCTCTACAGGAGCATCATGCCAAGGTGGCCAATTTAACATATATTCCCCTGAACCACTATAAATTTGCAGCATCCATGCCTGCTCTATATCTTTGGATACCATATTACCATCTCAGATTAGTTATTACACACTTAAGATTCTCCCAGCTGGAGTCTAGCATTCAGAAGGGTCGCTGGCATCGAATCCCCCTGGCTCAAAGGTTATGTCCATGCTCCCAGAAGAAGGTGGAGAAAACTCCCCATATCCTGTGGGAATGCCCTTGGAATAGACTGGAAAGGTCTAGGTGGCTAAGCCCATGGGTACAGGAGGGTGGTTTGCTCTTCCCCCCAGGAAAAGACAGCTCACCTTTTCCTATAGCTGACAGCAGATTCAGTTTTTCATCTTGCGAAATTTTTTCTTTCAGCCCAGATGAAAAGGAAAATGATGGAAAAGAAAAAGAGAACTGGGATGAAATTGGGTAATTTGACACTGTTTACCACATGTTTTAACTGTAGTAAGATTGGTATTTTTTCTTTTGTTATGAAATGGAGGAATGGTCAAATAGTACAATTGAAACCTCCATCAGATGTAGGTATCTTATAATCCTTTGGGCTCTTCTTAGTTGGTGCTTCCCAAAACTTTGAGAATGACAATCCCAACTGTTGCAATTGGGATATAGTTTGGGGATAGATTATGTAAAACCACAGCTGTTGTAAGCTGTAAGTTGTATTTTGTTATCTGTTGAATATTTCTTTACTTCTATGTCATTTTTATAGTAATTAATTTTAATCTAACAGGTTCTTTTGTGTTATGAGGCAATAGTCCTCATTTTATGTAAAAAAAAATCGTTGAATTTGACCTAAATTGGTCGTAAATAAAATCTATCTATCTATCTACTACATAACACAGAATCCAATTCAATAACATTAAGGACTGAATTGAATACCCATTTCCACTACCAGAGTCAATGAACTTGGTATATTCATATTCCTAAATGGATATGAAGCACTATTTGCTTTTCACTTTCTTTGTGGGAATGAATACTCATTTCAGTTATTTCACTTTCATAATTTCAGTAACTTTGTTTATTTGGAAACTTCTTTTCAGTAACTTTGGTAAATTTGGTTTTTCATTTTGATAAATTCATTTACTCAGATAATTTGTTTTGTTATTCCAGTTATTCAAGTGATACTATTTAGGCTATTTGGATACTATTTAGTGCTAAGTAACCTTAACCTTACTGTTACATAAAGCAAACTGACTAAATAACCAATATGCAAACACTTAATTAATGAAAATACAAGTGTTGCATCACTAGCAAAGATTCATTCAGATATTCAGTTATCTAAATATCCAAATCATCTTCAATAACCTCAAATGGTGTATTCATTTCTGCTAATAACAGTGAACAGAGAATGCGTTAATTTTAGAATGATGAATTCCTGAATGATGGAATAAAATACTTGAGACACACATATAAAGTTTGTAAACATGGTCAGAAGTTCAAATTTGCATTTGCCAAATTCCAAAATTCATCAAATTCAAACTTAACAACACATATTCGTTTTAAAACCCTGGCGTTTCCTCCCCACCTTTGCATTGACTGCCAGAGTGAATTTCTCCTCTGGTTTTAATTGTTAGAAAAAGGAACAAATAATATTAATGAAATCAGACTCTGCTTTTCTTCTTCCCATTTTTTCTTTTTTCTTTTAGGTTTAAGAGATCAAACTCTACCCACTCTGCTTGCCTGCAGTACAAGCCAGATTGATTTGCTAAGATGTCAATTTAGCAAAAACAAACACAACAGACTTCGTTAAAGGGTATCTCAGAAAAAACAGGGAAGAGGGGAGAACCCTATGAAATATTAAATGATGAATCATAAGCTGATGTAATTATTTGTGTAAAGGTTTCTCTCTTTTTAAAAATCCCTATAATTTCAAACAGGAATTTCTTTGAACCAGTTCATCACATAAAATATACAAGAGGACCCAGGGAAATGTTTGTTTTATTAACTGTCATCAAGTTGAGAGGGAGATGAATAAGGTTCTATGAAAACAGACAAAAATAAGTAGGCTACCACAACATACTGTGGTTGGGAGCCAAGGCTTCACATACAGTACCCAAAATATCAGTTTGCTTTTTTTCTGTTTAACTGCTTGTGCGGTAATGCGGAACAGTTAAACTACAGCACCAAAGCCTTAGGCAAATGACATACATTTCACCAACTAGAAAGTCCTGCACTCTGCTATTAGGGCTATTAGATTCAGGGTTATGCAATCTGGATTGCTAATGTGTTCTCTAACAGCTAGTTGTCGTATGTGTATTAGCTTGACTGTCCTCTTTAATGTCTCCTTTAAATGTTTAATATAATCAGGTTGTGATAAATGGTGGAGAAATTTATCTTCTTTCTCTCAGGGAAGAAAGAGCATGTTAGCTAGTTCAGAAATGTCGGGCTTGCTAGAGTGCACGTCTAAATTGGTACAAGAGTCACTGCATTCGTATGACTTACATTTTTCCTCAGACGATGTGTAGCCCAGTGGATAAGGAGCTGGACTGGACTAGGGTTCCATCCGCAAAGTCACACTCATCGCATGGGCATGGCCTTGTTCAAGGCATTCTCTCTCAGTCTTGGGACAAGGACTTTGTGTTGTTTGTTTATACATGGCCTGTTATAGTTACTAATGCAGTAACTGATACGTTGACGTGGCTGGTGTTTTAGCATCCTATTACATTGCAATGCAGTGCCAGTTGACTTTCACTTCAGTATCAAACTCTTTTATAAGGTTTTCCCTTTGCCTATATGTCAGTTAGTGTAATGAAACCCATTTGGAGCACTGGCTGTGTCCTAAATTTCCCCTTTATGCTACTGACAGAGAAGAATGTGTAGAGATGATCCACATAATTTTTCTTTTCTTAGACAGGGATTGCATTAAAAAGTAATGGAGGAGACTGTAGAGAAAACAGAGTAATGTGTGGCAGTTTTTGTCTGCTCTGAGATTTACTGCACAGTTATAAACTTATAAAAGTTTATTATAAGAGAATATTTTGGACACATCTGTCTAAAGCCCCAGTTAGAGCCTCACCTTTAGACATAAGACAGTAACCTGTCATGGAGATCAGGTGTAAATTACCATGGATAAAGGGCGAGGGTGAAGCATGAAATGAAGTGCCAAGTGCAGCACTCTGAACTTTTTCTTCCTAATAGTAAAATGCCTTCCAGAGGACACTGGGCACATGAACTAGGAAAGACAAACAATTTTGACTGTGCCAAAAATGACGAGTGTGAGATTGCTTTATTTAAAAGAAAGCCTAGTTAGCGCTGTCTGCCCCTTTCCTTTGAAGACACAGATGTGAAAAGCTTCACTCAACTCATTTTCATTAATATAATGAAAAAGAAAGCTTACTTAGTTCACCCTGACAAGGACATGGGCACATGAACTAGCAAGAGGAGGAGGAGGAGGAGGAGGAGTAAACTGGAAAGCATTTTTTCCTAAGCCATCTCCCATACCACCCATATTCTTAACACTATGGCCATTTCCAGTTGGGACACACCCACCCAGGTCCACCCATGCCCCATGGACCTGGGTGCCCCTCTGAAGGTGGCATGGGTGGAGCCATGTTCCCGTAACCTACTCATGCCCCTGCACAGAGCAACCTGGTTTTCTTCTTGTTGTACATGGGTAGGGGCATGAATGGACTATGCATGGGAATGGGTCGACCACACATCCATGCCCTGCCTTCTGAACCACCACCCCTCACCAAAAGTGTGCAGTGGTGCACACAGACAGACCCCCAGGCAGATCCATCTAAAAACATCCTATGTCTACCATAAGCCAAATTTGTGGTTCCTTCTAGCTGGAATTCTTAATGCCTCTCCTCCAGTGATTATATCACTGCTGTTCTGATTGCCAGTGGGGCAAGATTCTGAAGTAAGTTATGTCTGTCTATTTTTCCCAAACTGAGAGAACACATCACTTCCTTTACTGGCTAGACTGCAGGCTAAGCACAGTTTTCCGAATCCTTTCAGTTCCAGGGTGCAGTCAGCAAAAGCACTCTTCTGCAAACAATAAGAGAAGATGAACTCCTTTCACTCACCCCTACAAGGTCTAGCCAGACTATACCAGGGTGTCTAAAATTTTATGAACTACTATTCAAAAGAGTCACATTCAGACAGTGAGGGAATCAAGACAGACAACAGTAGAGACAGCTTAATTCCTCTGGGATATACAGAGTACAAGCTGAATTCTGAAAGGCTTTATTTAGCTTTGACCATTTTTCAATGCTGAAAGGCTGTCTTGTTCTATATCTCTTTACCAGCCTGCAGATAAACAAACAGGTTCAAAGACATTTACAAAACACAATATCATAGCAAACCTCATACCTATTATTATAGGCAAGTGCATGCTTATTCCGTGGAAATGTTCACCCTGTAGACTTTGGATTTTTCCCCCTCCATTTCTTTTAACAATGAAAGAATCAATAAAATGTGAGCACTCTTTCACTGATGTTAAAATCATTGTCAAATTGCAACAGAAGCATTGTTCAAGAGATACTGGAAAACTCAGATGAAAGATTTCATGTGATGTTATTTACTACTAACTCCTGCATTTCTTTTAGGGATGGACGAACAGAACTGAGTTCGGAAATTTGGTTTGGTTCAGTTTGGAAGTTCGGTTCGGTCGACCGAACTATTCGAGTTCGGTCTGAACTCCGAACTTCTGAACCAAGTTCGGAAATTCAAACCCCATTGAACTAAAGGAATATTATCTTTTAGGGATGGGCGAACAGAGCCGAGTTCGGAAATTCGGTTCGGTTCAGTTTGAAAATCAAATTCAGTTCAGAAGCTCAGTTCGGTCGACCGAACTGGCTGAGTTCGGTCCGAACTCCGAACTTCCGAACTGCGTTCACCTAATTTCTTCCAAGACTGGACTTTTAGCTCAGTTGCTCAGCTTCATTGTGCTCCATTACTGGGGGTGTAGAGTACCAAGAGATGACTTTTAAAACATGCAACATTCCAAATCAATTATTCAGGCTTGGGGTTTGAACTAGTGTTGATGAAGTCTCATTGATTTCTGTGGGTGAAAAAAACAGACTTGCACCTTAACTCTAACACCTGTTTAACATTTCTTATGCATATTGCAGGACTATATAGGGTGCCAATACAATCCTGAAACATGCATAAGGAATGTTAAAGTGGTGTTAAAGTGAAGTTACATACATGTCTGTTTTCTTTTCACCCTGTGTTATTGGATCAAGCCCTAGTTGCTGCTGCTGTTGTCTTTTTTTTAAAAAAAATAATTGAACAGTGTTTAGTCAGCACCAGTTATGGATCATGACTATATTGTGGTAGGCACTGTACAAATACATAGCAAAAAACCAGTCTCCACCACAAAGTGCTTTCCATCTAAATATAAAAGACAACAGGTGGATATGTCAGAAAGACAGAAGGAGCACAAGGAAACACTGAGACGGTTTAGACAGAATGATAGGCAATACACTTCACACACCAGCTGCTTAACCATTGTCAAACTTTTTATAGGATTCATGGTAAAAGTGCTAAGGGGGATTGGGGGGGCCTGTGGAAGTTTTATGGGTATTTAAAGGAACTGCTCAACTGTATTGGGGAAACAGAAGAAAGCACAAAGATTGTTTATCAGTGTAACATTTGGATGTTAAAAGATAGCATCCCTGGTTGAGTTGAGGTGGGAGTTGACATCATGGCAGTTTATGAAAGATGATGCAGAGGAAGTAGATAAACAATAAAGAGCCATACAAAGATGATTACTTCATGTCTGATGCAATGCAGAAAGGGGAGCTGTCGGAGTTATTCAAAGGGCACGTTGACACATCATGGAAAACCTGTGGAAAATATCATGCGATAATTCACTCAGGGGCGGCTGGTGGGTTTTGAGTTTGGAGGGGCAGTAAGGTGGGCCGGCGAACCGGTGGGCGGAGCCAGGGGATGGTAGGTGGAGCCAGGGGGACAGTAGGTGGAGCCAGGGGGATGGTAGGCCAGTGGCATGGCATAACGCAGCAGCAAGGAGTTCTCATGGTTAATATTGGATGGAAGAAAACACAATCTACATGCACATCAAGCTTAAAAAATAATGTATAAAGGGAAACACTTGCAAAACACTGACAAAACACAGCAGCAAGGAGTTCCCAGGGTTAACATCAGAAAACACAGTCTATATGAGCATCAAGCTTAAAACAAATAATGTATAAACCCAAAACACAGAAAACACTGGCAAAACACTGGCACAACACAGCAGCAAGGAGTTCCCAGGGTTAACATTGGAAAACACAGTCTACGTGCACATCAAGCTTAAAATAAATAATATATGAACCCAAAACACAGGGAAACACAGAACACACTGGCAAAACACAGCAGCAACGAGTTCCCAGTCTACATGCACACAAGCTTAAAATAAATAAAGTATAAACCCAAAAGCACAAAATTTCCAGCATTGTGAAGGGGTGCAGGGTGCCTTGGGGGGTGGGGGGAAACAGTCTTGGGGGGGTGCGGGGTGCCTT
>QEPC01014782.1:38224-69259 GCA_003113815.1 Sphenodon punctatus | reverse complement strand
CCCCGCACCTCCCCAAGGCACCCCACATCCCCCAAGGCTGTTTCCCACCTCACCCCCCCAAGACTGTTTCTCACCCCGCACCCCCCCAGGCTGTTTCACGAGCAGCGGCGTGGCACCTGGTGGGGTGCTTGGGGGTCAGCACCCCAAATGCCCTGGGAGGCCAGCCATGCCTGAATTCACTACAGGTTCATTTGTAATACCTGAACACTTCTGCCACATGGAAGAGGTTCCCCAGTATCCACGAAATGTCTTCCACTGGTCACCATGTACTTGCTATGTAGTAGGATTGTTCACATATCTTAAATCCCATCTTAGCCATGAACTCACTGGATGGCCTCAGTCAAATCATTATCTCTCTGCCTCAGTTCCCCATCTGTAAAATTGGGATAGTGACCTACCTCACAGGGATTACGGAAGGTGAGGTAGATGTGGATATGATAAAGCTTACAAGTGACTCCATGGTTACAGGCCTGGGAATACTGGTGTTCTAAAGGTTGAGAGATGGAGGGAGAAGTGCCTACACAGAGGGTGATATTAAGAGATCTGATCTGATAACAGTAAGCTCAATAAATCTCTAGTCTTTGCTAAGGAAAAGACTAGTGATGTTTGTACATTTTCTGAAGAAAACCGCTGTTTTTGTCCAAACCAATCTTTGTGGGAAAAGCTGAGACTGCGATCCACAAACCACTTACTCTCAAGTAGCCTTGGGTTACTTTGAAGAAAGTGCCTTGTGGAGTGTGACCTTAACTTTTGGTATGGGGGAGGGTACACGTTCTGCTTGAAAAAAATTTGGCCAATCAAAAGTCTTCAGCTGATCAAGAAAATTTTTTGAGAGGCACTGCATGCTTGTGTGTGTATTGAAGAGCATGAGATTTGTCATTTGCCAAGGCAGGTGCATGTATAATACAGCTTTGACCACAGCTCTGGCTCAATATCTTGATTTAATCTTTTAGTCTAATTGGTGGGTTCAAGGTGATGGTCCCCAGTTAAGTGATTAACTACATACTAATGAGATGGTGGAGTCAATCCCATGCCCCGCAGAGCACCGTGTGGAGTATGCACGGCATGTGCACAATGCAAACACACACAAATTGTGAGCACACCTGGCACGGGGCCTATGGCGTCTGTATAAACTGCACAGTTGCATGATATTGGCCCCAATGACCAATCCTGACCATATGAGTCATTGTTATTTATTAAAAGATACATTCTCCATGGAATATCAACACCTGCATAAACTATCACACTAAGTGTTTCAGTTGATGACCCCTCCCGATGCAGAGGATATTCTTGGGGCTGTCAGGGCTACCTGTTGTGAACTGGATCCTTGCCCATCCTGACTGGTTAAGGCCTGCTGAGAGATGATGGA
This sequence comes from Sphenodon punctatus, assembly GCA_003113815.1. Taxonomy (NCBI): domain Eukaryota; kingdom Metazoa; phylum Chordata; class Lepidosauria; order Sphenodontia; family Sphenodontidae; genus Sphenodon; species Sphenodon punctatus. The sequence goes on along the minus strand of QEPC01014782.1, from coordinate 67,890 downwards.
GCCATTGCTGGCGGGGGTGGTCAGTGCCTCCCTTAGGGAGGGCAGGGTGCCGAGCTGCCTTAAATAGGCGGTGGTGCAGCCCCTTCTCAAGAAACCATCACTTGACGTTGACTCCCTTGCCAGTTATCGGCCGGTCTCTAACCTTCCCTTTTTAGGGAAGGTTATTGAGCAGGTGGTGGCCTGGCAGTTGCAGGAGCACCTGGATCATGTTGGTTTCCTTGATCCCTTGCAGTCAGGATTTTGCCTGGGTTAGGGCACTGAGACTATGCTTGTGGTGTTGGTTGATGCTCTTTGCTGAGAATTAGATTCTATTAGATTTGTTGGTGGTGTTTGATACCATTGATCATGAGATGTTGGTGATGCGCCTGTGGGACCATGCAGGGGTGAGCGGTATGGTTCTTGACTGGTTCCACTCCAGGGGCTGGAGTGGCTGCTTCTTGATACGGTGGAATGACAACTCCCCACGAGCAGAATGATGGCTCCAGAACCCTGAGGGTGGGTTATGGAAGAATTCCAAGCTACTTATTGTTTTGGCCTACAGACCCTTGACAATGCTTTGGCCTGAGACTCCATTGCTTTAGCTATGCAAGGCACGTACACAGACAGCTGGGCTGGTTTTTGCTTAAAGACGCTCTGTGATGGGGTTTCCTGTTGACATCTTTGTTCTGGCCTATATTTAGGGTTCTGTGGTTAGTTACATTTCCCATCAGGGTGTCCAGGTGCAACTTGCTTACGTAAATACCCCAGCTTCTGCCCAGCAACAACTTGTTTACTGTCATGTATATAAGAAAGCTCCGGGCTGTTAGACAGGGTCCACTCACAACCTTGTTGGGTGGTCCCCACAGCTGTGGTCTGAATAAATCTGATTGAATGTTCCTGTTGCAGCCTCCTCTCATTTCAGCCTGAAAATCCACGACAATTCTGGTGTCAGAAGTGGGATGAGAGGAACATAGGAATCCAACGGACTCCTGCGGTAAGTGCTGTGTTGTTCTGGTAGCGGGGGACACCTCGCTCACGGTGGATCTCGGCTAACAACCGAGCCCCGTTCTGATAGCTGTCCTAATACCCTGGTGGTCAATTAGGGACTGAAACAGGTGTCCTGTTCGACGGAACTCGGTTTTAAACCACCGACTCTGCCTTCTCTGAATCAGACAATTATTTTAAACTCTGTTTATTGGTGTTTATGTCTTGTTTGGTGTATTTTGAAATACAGTCAGTTGTCTTTCTGGCACTCTGTAAGGAAATGGACTTCCTTTCTTCTGTGTGAGTGTGTGAGAGTGTTAATAATATACCAGTGATTTAAATGTGTGAATGTTAATAACCGTGGTCCAGGTCTGAGACTTAAGCCTGTTCAGCCACCCAGAGGCCATCCTATATGGTTGTTTCTATCGCAAGGGGGCTTGGTGGAATCTCATGTACCCCACGGGTGTGATTGTGTAATCCCTCCCAATATGAGCCTCTATAGATCTGTTGTTTCCAGTCAAATACTGGGACTTCTGTGACTTTAGAGAATCCTTTTGTGTTCAGTTGTTAAGTCCTGTCAGTTTGTATTCGTAAAGTGTGTGTCTGTTTTTGTCTGTTTTCCTCACCCATTCCAGGTATGTAGGGTAGTGTGAACACTATGAACTGTTGATTACTTGTTAATTAACAGATGGTTCATCGCTCCCTGCCAGTATTCCTCTGCCTCCTCTGTCTTTTCCCCTGTAAAATTTTGTTATTTGTGGTTTTAGTAAATTAGTCTTGTAAAAGAAACTTAACAACTATGATTAAAATGGGTTCAACTGCCTCCAAATTACCCCCGGGGGATACTCCAATTAAATACATGTTGAATAAATATGGACCTGCGACAGTAAAATGGGTAACTAGGTGGAACCTTTATACCCTTGACAATCCGGAATTGCAATTCCCTCTCAAAGGGTCTTTCTCCTTCCTGGTCCTCGAACATCTTCGGGGTAATTTAGAGGAGAAACACCCTCAACAGATGGACATTTAGTACTTGTGGGAAGAAGAAGCCTACAAACCAAGTGTCCAGAAACGGTTTAAAATCCAGTCTCCTAGCAAACCCCCTAATTATGGTCAATTGACTTGCCCCTTGAAAACCACAACCCAAATTTATCCTAGTCCATCAGATGATCATCTTGATGGATGGATCCTCAGACCACCCCCTATGGCACCACCTGTCTTAGCGGCGCCACAACCGGAAGTCGCCCCCCAGGTCCTCCCAGTTACACCACCCACCTCCATGACGTCCTCCCCGTCCCAAGATTTTATTCATTCTGAGGAAATGGTGGCGGGCTGCCTAGTGGCCCGATGCTCTGTTGTTCCCGGAACCCCTGGTAGTGCACAACGAATGGGGCAGGCAAATATCCAGGCACCCTTAAGGGCTTATCTGGATCCTACAGGAGCCGGTGACCCAACCCTTGTTCATGTACCCTTTACTCCAGGGGATAGCCTGAACTGGTATACGTCCTTCCCAAAACTCCGTAAGTCTCCTGGGGAATTCCGTTCCAAACTCCAACAACTTTTCTCAGTTTACAACCCCATATGGGGAGATATTGAGATGCTCCTGTCAGGTCTCCTGAATTCAGAACAAAAAGGGGCCCTAATCAACCAAAGTCACCAGGGGGGACATGCCGATTCCTGGCCACCCCAAGATCCCGGATTTACAACAGTGGCTGAACGAGCCACTCTCGGTAGATACTGGGTTCGCCTCTTGGAGTCTATCCCTCTATTAGTACCCCCCCCAGCAAGACTGGCATCGAATTTCTTCAGTAACACCAAAAAAAATGAACATCCTGGAGACTATGGGGCACGCCTCTTGGCTGCCTTTCGCAAACACTTGGGTATTGACCCCGGAACAGCCGAAACCCAGGGGTTAGTGGTCACCCAATATGTAGCCAGTCTCCAAGTGCCGGTCTGCACCAAGCTTCAGGCAGCAGTCTTGGACTGGAAAACCCGCACTCTTGATCAGATCCAGTCAGCCTGTGACCAGATTTGGGATCAATTTCAGGAAGAAAAAGAAAAGATGGAACAAAACCAAAAACAGACAGCTGCTAAATTGTATGTTCTTCAAGTCCAACAACTCTCCAACCAAGGGAACCGCACAACCCAAGAACAATCTTGGCGACCCCACCATCAGGGCTACCCTCTTTTCCACCAAGACCAAACCAAGGAAATACCGCAGCCGGGGGACACAGATCGGTAAAACGTGACACTTGTGCCTACTGCAAAGAACAGGGACACTGGAAAAACCAATGTCCCAGATGCAATGTCCGTCGAGGAGGTAATCAATTACCACCAACGGGCCCCACCATGCAAGCAACGGGCAGTTCCCTGTCACCAGCCTGCCACCTGAGGACTCTTTTCACCCACCACTGTTCAACACCGATAATGCCTGACCTTTTTCTGGGACCACCACTCAAGCTGTAAGTCCTTCCTTTATTGCCCTTCTTTGTTTGTAGACCAGGCAGGGCCTTCTGTGTCTGCTTTAATTAATGGACAACAGGTTGACCTCCTGGTAGACACAGGGGCAACTCGCTCAATGTTAAAAATGTCTGATGTACTTTCTGTGCCTGCCTCTCCTATAACCTTACCTACTGTGGGAGTTGATGGTGTTCCCAGCTCTCTCTGAGCCGGCCACTGTAACCATCGGACCGCTCAAAGATCAGCACTCCTTCCTTCTTAGCAGAAACACCCCAGTTAATCTCTTGGAACGAGACTTGCTGTGCAAATTGGGGACCACGATCCATTGTTTGGCAGATGGCCTTTTCATTTCCCTGCTGGACTCAGTGACCTCCCCATTTTTAATGGCCCTTGTGACCGAGGACTCTGCACAGGAGTGTCTGCCATGCTTCTCACTGATGGCATGCTGACCCTCCTGCTCCTCCTTAAGCATATGGTAGCCTTCCACCAGAACTCTTATCTAACTGCTGCTATTGTTACAGCAGCGGTCCAAAATTGAACCAACTGTTGGGTATGTGTGCATCTTCCCCTGAGTGCTGCAGGAGGGATTCCCTTAATCAGCATCCCTTTTGACTAGGAAGATCTATGCTGTCATTTAATGTGGATATCAACCTTCCCACAGTGTAGTGCTGTCACCAATTACACTTCCACTGAATGGTGGGTAAGCCAGCTCCCTGAATCCCTGTCCCCTCCCCTGGCAGTGTCTGTCATCCAAAAAGGCTTACTTTGCTACGCCAACACAGACCCCCACTTCATGGGAAATAGCACCTGTGATTACACCATATCATGCACACGTAATGCAACTATCCAAAATGTTCCCTTTTACTTTTCACCTCCCTGTAATTTCTCTAAGGCCGGGATGCACACCTGGGTGGGAACATATTACATTTGTGGTCACACAGCCCGCAAATGGTTACCTGCCAACTGGGGGGGCTCCTGTTATGTAGGGTATGTTCTCCCAGCCATACATGTCTCAAACACGCCCTTAGAAGGAGGCCCCCAGAAGTCCCCACCATTAAAAAACTCTCCATTGCACACCCGTTCCAAGTGAGCTGTTACCAGTGATGTTGAGGGCCGCCTAGCGACTGTGCTGTCACTTTGGGGAATGAGCTCTTTTGGCGTATCTATAGGTCTCCGCCATATAAATCGTGTTGCCACTAGTTTTGAAAAAGCGGCCAATGCTACTGCCAGTGGACTTGGCAACATTACAGCTGAAATGGTGGCCCTTAGAGAAGTGGCCCTACAAAATTGTATAGCTTTAGATATAATGCTATCAGCCAAAGGAGGAGTTTGTGCTTTGATAAATACCAAATGCTGTACTTATATTCCTGATAATGCCAAAAATTTGCACCTTGCTATTGGCCAAATTAAGCAAGCAGTAAAGGAACTACATTCCAACCTAACCCTGATTTCCTCTGACGAGTGGAAAATGGTCGGGGGCCTTTTCTCTTGGCTTGAGGGCCTCTTTCCCAACATTCCAGCTTTTGTCAAGCGCATACTGTACAGGGTTGTGTCCTTTCTTTTATTGTTTTTATTAGTATATATTGTATTCAAGCTTTTGCTTTGCCTAATTAACAAAGGTACCAGGGATACTTCCGCCCTCAACAGAAAGATTCAGGTTCGCAAGCTTATTGATGAACGGGCCCATTTTAGACCCCTTAATGGTTGAGGCCTGATTGTTTCCTCCAAGTCTCAAAAGGGTGGAATTATGGAAGACTCCCAAGCTACATATTGTTTTGGCCTACAGACCCTTGACAATGCTTTGGCCCGAGACTCCATTGCTTTAGCTATGCAAGGCACGTACACAGACAGCTGGGCTGGTTTTTGCTTAAAGATGCTCTATGATGGGGTTTCCTGTTGACATCTTTGTTCTGGCCTATATTTAGGTTTCTGTGGTTAGCTACATTTCCCGTCAGGGTGTCCAGATGCGACTTGCTTACGTAAATACCCCAGCTTCTGCCCAGCAACAACTTGTTTACTGTCATGTATATAAGAAAGCTCCAGACTGTTAGACGGGGTCCACGCACAACTTTGTTGGGTGGTCCCTACAGCTGTGGTCTGAATAAATCTGATTGAACATTCCTGTTGCAGCCTCCTCTCATTTCAGCCTGAAAATCCATGACAGGGTCCTGGGGCTAGAGTGGCTCGAGAGCTTTGAAGGCCAAGGGTTCCACGTGGCAGCTCCCCATGAGCAGAATGATGGCTTCAGAACCCTGATGGTGGGTCCTGGGACTGAAGTAGCTGGCACCCTGGCTCGGCTGGGCATTGCAGGTGGAGCAGCGGCAGAAACCCGGCCAGGGTTCGGTGGCTGGCACCCCTACTCGGTTGAACATTCCAGGCTGGCTGCCATCGGCGGAGCAGCGGCAGAGGCCTGACCAGGACTCAGAGGCTGGCACCCCTGCTCGGCCCGGCATTGCAGGCTGGCTAGCCTTGATAGGGGACACTTGCAGACAAGTGGAATGACAGCCCTCCCTGCCTGTAATGTAGGCCCCAGAACCCTGAGGGTGGGTCCTGGGGCTGGAGTGGCTGGAGAACTTTGAAGGCTGAAGTGGAGAAGGGTTCCATGTGAACAGCAGTCGAACATGTATCAGTTGGTCCTAAGAGATAGGTGAGCGCCGTTCTGTCTTCAAGGCCCTCACAGATGACGGAAGATACATCACGTACCTGAAGGAAGAGCTGGCTGAGTTTGTCCTGCAGTGGATGGACGTTGGCTTATATTCAAAGTTCCTTCTGGTTCTAGTCAACTTTGTTAAGTTCAACAGGTGCTACATGGTAACCTCACCGGGTTGATTGTGTGCTACCTGGAGAACTTTGAAGGCAGAAGTGGAGACGGGTTCCATGTGATTGCTCCCCGTGAGCGGAATGATGGCCTCAGAATGCTGACAGTGGGTCCTGGGGATGGAGTGGCTGCTTCTAGATGCTGGTTATAACACCTAAATCTATCTAATCTAAAAAAATGAAGCAATGGAGGTAAATATGTGGAAAGAAATAGATGAAGTAGTAGTAGTAGGATTGCAATGGATTGGGAGGAACACAAACTGCTGGGAGAGTGAGTGTTCTGAAAATGCTTGCTGACTGAGGCATTTGTAGGTGAGTGCAAGGAGCGTGTGGGTGAGTGCAAGACACTGTGTGTTGTGCTTTGTGCCAGACTGAAGAGAGAGCAAGTCAAGAGTAGGAAGCAAGTGTGGTGTGGTGTGGCATCTGCCCACTGTCTCCCTCTCGGGGGTCTGGGTCCATGTTACTCCCCATTCCCTGACACAGAGCCACCATGCAGTCCCTCTGCCATGGACCATGGTGGAGGGGGAAGCACACTAGGCTGGCCTTTGCAATGGACATGTCTCCACCCAGTGTGAGCCCTGGGGAACACACTGCCCACCGAGTGCCAGGAGAGCATTGTGGTTGCCCTCAGATTTTTTTAAAAAATATATATTTATTTCTAAAGGGAGTCAGGTTCAGATCCCCAAATCTGGAGTGGCGGATACGCTGGAGTCACAGCCAGGAATGGTCTCAGCCTGAAAAGTGTGTGAGCCACAATCTCCCATTGCACCCTATTGCAATGTTTAATCAGTCCCCACCTGCTGGCGCGCTCATCTGAGCTATGGCCATCTACAAGATTGAGGAGCAAATGGCTGAGGTGCAGTACCAGAACAGCAGCAGCAGACATTGGTTTGCCAGGGCACAGAACCCATGGCACAGCAGAGGCAGGAGAATCGGACATTGCATTGCCAGGGTACAGAACCCATGGCACAGACACTACAGCATAGGTGGCATTGGCAGTTGAACCCTGAGGGTGGGTTCCGGTGTCACGAGAATAGGGGAAGGGAAGGGGTATGAGGGAAAGGAAGGGGGAAGGGACGGAGCCTTTTTCTCTGAATCACACACACTCCAGGGAAGGGGCGGTTTGTCTCGTTTAACTAGGCGGGCTACAGGTGAAAGATGGTCCCCCAGGGTGGTATGTGGGCTTTCCCTCTGACTCAGAAGGCAACCCTTTTCATCATCGGGACAACAAGAGAAAACCAATTGCCCCACAGGGACAGGGGAGACAAAAGACTCTAGATCCCACTCACACCAGTTGCTATGTGGGGCCCAGGGAACCGTGAAGGCTGGTGGGGAAAGGAAGGGATAGGATTTACCCAGGGAGGGGGAAAATAAGGAAGGGAACAGGGGAAGAGGGGAACAGGGAAAGGAGGAACTAGGGAAGTGATGAGGCAGGGGCAAACACTCACAACCAATGCGAGGCGTATGGAGAGCTTCACCACCAGGGTTCACTAGGGGGGGATAGGGTATAGGGGTCAAGGTAATCCACAGACTTGGGCTGACGCGTTCCACAAGGACAAGACTTACAACAATGGTTGAGGACTCACTCATACACACTCACCTCTGAAATATTACAGGCAGGGGAAGGGGGGGGGAACACAGGGACTCCAGACGCACTCTCTCTCTATCTCTCTCTCTCGCAAGGCTACCAGGCAGGGATTCAACAATAAGTATTAATCAAGCAAGGGGCCAGTCTCTCGCAAAACGATCACTGGCGGGGGCTCCAAGCCCCGCCGGTAACCTTTATAGTTCCCTGCTCTGAGGGTGAGGCTGGAGCGTCCTCCACCCCCCCGGAAGCACGTCAGGGAGCGTTGCGTCGGGGCGGGGCTTCCTCTGTTCCCCGGCCTGCGGCGCTAGCCCCTCCCCTTGCTAAGCGTGCTTCTGCTATTGCTGTCTGCCGCTTATTGCGGCGAAGTTCCAGCTGGCGTTGCGCACGCCACACGGGGGGGCACCGCCTGACATCTGGGGCTAGAGTGGCGGCATCTGGCTGCAGTGGAAGGACAGCCCTCCCATTCCCTGCCCCTTATTTATGTATGTATCTTTCTGGAGAAGGTTGGAGTGAGTTATTGCCTATTTTTGTAAAAAAACCACACTTTTCTATTTAAATGGAATTTGTCCCTGAATGCTCGATTGGGAAATCTCTTTACCCTCTTTGTCAGTGTTGCAGTCTGGCTTGGCTGGCATGAGTGGGGGAGTGGCAGAGGCCACTAGGCCATGTCAGAGAAGCAGCGATCTTGGTGGTAGTAGGAAATAATCAATCATACTCAAACAAGCAATTTGAAGGATGAAGTGGAGAAGGGTTCCATGTCGAACAGCAGTTCTTAAACATGGGTCAGTCAGTCCTAAAAGATGTGATCCAGGCCCTTCCTGTGGATCGCCCAAGGTTGGCTGACATGCGTGGGGGTGAGGCAGAGGCCCGGCCAGGGCTCAGTGGCTGGCACCCCTGTTTGGCTGGGCGGTGTAGGCTGGCTAGCATGGGTGGGGGTTTGGGACACTTGCAGACAGGTGGAATGATGGGTGCCCATGAGCAGAGGAATGAAGGCTCCAGAACCCTGATGGTGGGTCCTGGGGCTGGAGTGGTTGGCACTCCTGCTCGGCTAGGCATTGCAATCTGGCCGGCATTGGTGGAGCAGCAGCAGAGGCCCAGCCAGGGCTCGGTGGTTGGCACCCCTGCTCAGCCAATTGTTGCAGGTTTGCATCCTACTAACTGGATCTGAACAAGCTATTCTGCCAATTGGGTAAGCTTTGCCCAGTGGTTAATCATTTTGCCACCCAGTAGGAGACTTTGCTTTGCCCAGAGGCAGCATTGGCAGAGCAGGAGCAGACATTGGATTGCCCAGAGGCAGCATTGGAACAGTAGGAGCAGACTTTGGTTTGCCGACAGGCAGCATAAGCAACATTGGCACAGCAGGAGCAGACTTTTGATTGCCCAGAGGCATCATTGGCAACATTGGCACAGCAGGAGCAGACTTTGGTTTGTCAAGAGGCAGCATTGGCAACATTGGCACAGCAGGAGCAGACATTGGTTTGCCAAGAGGCATCATTGGCAACATTAGCACAGCAGGATCAGACATTTGATTGCCCAGAGGCATCATTGGGAATATTGACACAGCAGGAACAGACCTTGGTTTGCCCAGAGGCAGCATTGGCAACATTGGCACAGCAGGAGCAGACATTGGTGTGCCCAGAGGCAGCATTGGCAACATTGGCACAGCAGGAGCAGACATTGGATTGCTCAAAGACATCATTGGCAACATTGGCACAGAAGGAGCAGACTTTTGATTGCCCAGAGGCATCATTGGCAACATTGGTACAGCAGAAGCAGACTTTGGTTTGCCCAGAGGCAGCATAGCCAACATTGGCACAGCAGGAGCTGACGTTTGATTGCCCAGAGGCAACAATGGCAAAATTGGCAGAGCAGGAGCAGACTTTGGTTTGCCCAGAGGCAACATTGGCAACACTGGCACAGCAGGAGTAGACACTGGATTGCCCAGAGGCATCACTGGCAACATTAGCACAGCAGGAATAGAAATTGGATTGCCCAGAGGCATCATTGGGAATATTGGCACAGCAGGAGCAGACTTTGGTTTGCCCAGAGGCAGCATTGGCAACATTGGTACACCAGGAGCATATACTGGATTGCCCAGAGGCAGCATTGGCACAGAAGGAGCAGACATTGGTGTGCCCAGAGGCATCACTAGCAACATTGGCACAGCAGAAGCAGACATTGGTGTGCCCAGAGGCAGCACTGGCAACACTGGCACAGCAGAAACAGACATTGGTGTGCCTAGAGGCAGCATTGGCAACACTGGCACAGCAGGAGCAGACATTGGATTGCCCAGAGGCAGCATTGGCAACATTGGCACTGCAGGAGCAAACATTGGATTGCCCAAAGGCAGCATTGGCACAGCAGCAGCAGACATTGGATTGCCCAGAGGCAGCATTGGCACAGCAGCAGCAGACATTGGATTTCCCAGAGGCAGGATTGGCATAGCAGCAACAGACATTGGATTGCCCACAGGCAGGATTGGCACAGCAGCAGAAGACTTTGGATTGCCCAGAGACAACCTAAATTAATCTAATCCTACTCTAAATAAATCCAAAAATAGGAGAAGGGAATCACTGCAGCAGAGTGCAGATGTTGGATTTCTGGGTCAGAACCCTTGGCTCAGACAGCAGAGGAGGCATTGGGAGCAGCAGTAGCCAATGAGTTGCCCGAGTACAGAACCCATGGCTCAGACAGCTGCAGAGGCAGCATTGGGAACAGCAGCAGACATTAGATTGCTGGGTCAGAACCCTTGGCTCAGACAGCAGCAGAGGCAGCATTGGGAGCAGCAGCAGACTTTGGATTGCTGGGTCAGAACCCTTGGCTCAAACAGCATCACAGGCAGCATTGGGAGCAGCAGCAGACTTTGGGCTACCCGGGTACAGAACCCATGGCTCAGACAGCAGCAGAGGCAGCATTGGGACCAGCAGCAGACATTGATTTGCTGGGTCAGAACCCTTGGCTCAGACAGCAGAGGCGGCATTGGGAGCAGCAGCAGACATTGGGTTGCTGGGTCAGAACCCTTGGCTCAGACAGCAGAGGCAGAATTGGGAGCAGCAGCAGACATTGAGTTGCCTGGGTACAGAACCCATGGCTCAGAGAGCAGAGGTGGCATTGGGAGCAGCAGCAAACACTGAGTTGCCCGGGTACAGAACCAAATACCCATGCCTCAGACAGCAGCAGAGGCAGCATTGGGAGCAGCAGCAGACATTGGATTGCTGGGTCAGAACTCTTGGCTCAGACAGCAGAGGTGGCATTGGGAGCAGCAGCACACATTGAGTTGCCCGGGTACAGAACCCAATACCCATGGCTCAGACAGCAGTAGAGGGAGCATTGGGAGCAGTAGTAGACATTTTGTTGCCCAGGTACAGGACCCTGGCTCAGACAGCAGCAGAGGCAGCATTAGGAGCAGCAGCAGACATTGGATTTCTGGGTCAGAGCCCTTGAATAAGACAGCAGAGGTGACATTGGGAGCAGTAGAAGGCATTGAGTTGCCCGGGCACAGAACCCGTGGAACAGCAGAGACAGCAGCAGCAGCAGGATTTGTCTGTATACAGCACCCATGGAGCCAGGATGTTAGGATTTTCCAGGGAGGAGCTCCCATACAGCAGCAGATGGCAGCAGCACAATTGTGTGGGCACATTTGGATTGGTCAGGGCAGAGCACCCATGGACCAGCAGACAGCAGCAGCGGGATTACCGGGCCAGCGGGGCACATCACCCATGGTTTGCAAGGGCAGGCAGACAGGCAGTGTGGCATGAGCAGAAGGCAGGAAGACAGAGGCAGGCTTTGATCTAGGGCCCCTGGGCGTGTGGGCAGCATGACATCAGCGGAAGGCACTGGCAGGAAGACTGAGGCAGGCTTTGGTCTAGGTCATCTGGGCAGGTGGGCGGGCAGCGTGGCATGAGCAGAAGGCACTGGCAGGCAGACTGAGGCAGGCTTTGGTCTAGGCCACCTGGGCGGACAGGCTTCGTGGCATGAACGGAAGGCACTGGCAGGCAGGCTGAGGCAGGTTTCGAGCTTTGCAACCTAGGTGGGCAGACAGGCATTTTATTTATTTTTATTCAAAACTTATATCCCGCCCCTCCTGCCCAAAGGCAGCTTGGGGCGGCGAACAACATGCACACACAAAAATTCAATAATAAAACATTTAAAAATAAATCTACGCATTTTAAAACAAGTAATAAAAACACTCCCTCCCTCCCAAACTCAACCTCTCCCACCATAACCCGCCCCCTCGCCAAAAGCCTGGCAGAACAGCCAGGTCTTACACAAACGTCGAGAAGACAGGAGGTATGGTATGATAGGCAGTAGGGAAGACAGACTGGGACCTAAGTTGGCAGGGCACTCAGATAGGCTGGTGAAGACTATGCAGTGTGAGAGAGAGCCAGTCAGATAGGCAGGCCAAGATCATCTAGCCTGGCTGGCAGGCTTATAGTTTCCTAATTGCACCCTGCGTCATGAGGTCAGTCAGATAAGCTGGCCGAGGCCGTCTAGTATGACATAGAGAGGGGAGGGGGTCAGGGGAGGCACCAGGCATTGGAAGGGAGGGACAGCACTTCAGCAGAGCAGCAGTAGCCCTACCCCAGATTGAGGAGGAGCCCCGTCCAAGGACTGCCCCTGGCATGGGATGGTGTGTGCCACTGCACCATCAATACTTGTCCAGGGGCAGCTCGGGAAATCCCAGCAGCCAAAGGTTCACCTTCAGGAATAGCAACTGCTCCAACAACTTGGCCCCCAGTCTCAGGCGGTGCGGGGAGCAAATGTCCCCACACTATGGAGAACACCTGCTCGCTGGGGACACTGGTTGGTGGGCAGGACAAGATACCCTTGGCCACTTTGGACAGGGCCGGCCACATGTTGGTCTTGCCGGCCCAGTAGGCCAAGGGATCGCTGCTGGGCTCAATGTAGGGCTCCTCCTCCAGGTAGCTCTCCACTGCTGCTGAGGTGCTTTACACTCCCTCACATAATTGTGACTTGGCACCACCTCCACCACTGCCCTCAGCCACGCTGCCTGCCCTGCTGTGCATGGGCCCATGCTCCCCAGAGTGCCCTGCTCAATAGATCTGCTGCTGCTCATGATAGGGGTTCTGCTGTTACTTGTGCTGCTACTGCTTGGGCTGGGGGCAGGGATAGACCCCGCTGAAAAGTCACTATTAAATCCTGTAGATACCCTGATGTCTCAACAAGTGGCCCATTTTGGGCTGGTGATGGCTCTTAGGTGTAAATCATCAATGACTTCTAGGGTCCTTGAGCACCAGTAACTAGTACCAAGTTTGTGGACGAAGTAGTTACAGATGGAGTGGGGATTAGGGCAAAGGAAATAGTGGGAAACTTGTAAACCAATGGCAAATTATGTTACTTATTTTAAATGTAAGTTGTATTTTTATTTGTATTTATATTGATGTAAGTGTAAATTTTTGGCTTTTGTTTTAGATTTGTAATAGCCAATGGCTTCACAAATAAATATTATGTATGTATGACCCCGCTGGCTCAAAGGGGTTGCTGCTCCCACTCGCACCATCCCCAGGGGCATTCTGCTGCTGCTGCTGCTGCTGCTGCTGCTGCTGCTGCCACGCACTCTCAGGAGCCCTCTCTGCCCGCCAAACCCTCTCCACCAGCTCAGCCTTCCAGTAGCCCTAGACTACTGTCTGCTGTGCCATGCTGCCCTTGACCCTGGGGTCCAACATAGTTGCCAGCACATAGTCCTCCTGCTTCAGCACCTCAGCAAACCACCCCATCAGCCCTGTCTTCAGCTGCTGTGCCAGGCCAACCTCCTCAGACCCCAGCTTCCTGCCCTCAGGGCCACCATCCTGCCCCTGGAGAATCTCCTCCAGCCTCCTGAGGAGACTCTGGACCAGAGGGGTCACCTGGCTGATGCTGGCTGTGGAGGAGCTGATGGTCTCCGTCATGGCCAGGAACGGTCTCAGAACAAAGACCATGTGGGAGAGGATGTCCCATTCCACCCCATTGTACCCTGGAGGTGCCCCGCTGTCTGTTGCCAGTTGCACCTGATGCAAGGTGGCTTTCTGCTCCACAAGCCACTTAAGCATCAGGAATGTGGAATTCCACCTGGTGGAAACATCCTGGACCAGCTGTTGCACTGGGGAGCCTTGCTCTGCCTGCTTGGCCTGGAGGAGTTCGCTGCTATTCGCGCTCCATTTAAAAAAGAATGGCTAGCTTCCTCCCCTACCCTATTAGGGAGCTAAGGGTGCCTGACCCAATCTCCTTCTCCTCCAAGCCCAAAGCATCCCTGATGACCACCAGGTGAAGGGTGTGTGCGGCGCAAGGCGTTCTGGTGAATCCACCATCGCGAACTGCCCTCAGTATGTTCGTGGTCCCTTGGTGAAGGGACCCACTCCCTCGACATGGCATTCAGGGCTGCCTCAATGTTTACTGTGGTGTGGGGGACATCCATAACTACAGTCTGAAGCAGGCCCCACTGATACCCTGCTTCAGGACCCCATCAACCACTCCTGAAAGCTGCCTCTGGGTCCTGCTACCAGTGTACTGTTACTGCCAAATATGCATGCTGGGCATTCCTGGTGGACCACAGGTCCGTGATGAAGTGGCCCCCCCATCCCCTGCCAGCTACTCCCTCACCCGCTCCTTTAGAGCCTGGAACAGGGTTGGCTCCACCTGCCGACTCAGGGTGGTGCGGGATGGCAGCTGAAACTGGGGGCCCAGGAACCCAATCAGGCACTTAAAGCCAATGTCCCCCACCATGGAGAAGGGCTGCCCATCCACGGTGATCATTTCCCCCAATAGGCACGTCAGTTTCTTCTGAAAGCCATGCCACCCTCCATGTCCTGCAGCTGCCAACTGACTTAGCAGCTGCCCCCACCCCAGCTCCTCCATGGTGCTCTGATGCTGCTGGCAAGGCTGCTGCTGCTGATGTTCTTCCCCTCTAGCTGGAATACTAGTACTCCTGCTGCTAGAGGCAGCTTTTGGAGCAGGATGCTTGCCTGCTTATGGAGGTGTGCGACTGGCCGCTGGGGTTGGGAAACCACTGACGTCCACTGCCCCTGCCTGCCCGCTTAGCAGCACAGTGCTGTGGCATGATTTGAGGTGCCTCACCATGGCAGTTGTGCCAAGGTTGGTGAGCACCTGCCTATGCTTCACTATCTTCTGGCACAAACTGCACTGCAGCTCCCTGGGATCGTCCGCCCGCACCAACTTAAAATGCTCTGAGACCAAAGATTTTTTGCCCCCTACTGCCTTCTGGCCCGCACCGGGTGATGCACTGTTGAGAGCCGGGGCAGGACATGGTGGTGACACAGCTCATGGAGGGACAGCCATCGCCTCTGCTCCAGCAGATACCTGCTCCACAGAAATGCTGCCTGCCTTGCTCTCCCCAGTCTCAGGCATGTCCATCGGCAAAGGGGAGTACTCAGACCCTGAGCCAGATGGACTGCCCACCATGTTGCTGCTGTTTCCACTGAAATCAAATCAAGTTTATTATGACGTGACCATAGGTCATTGTCAAACATACAACAACAAATAAAATGACAAACAAGACAAATACAGACTTTAACATACAGGTGACATACTAGCATAAAATCTGCAGATCTGCCTTGCAGTCCTTGTCCTTACCTCAGTCTCAGTCTCCACTAATCCTAAAGTCACTAGGCATGGTGCTTGTGCTCCAAGATAGAAGAGGCAGGGGCACATATTTAACTCGTCAGTCTGTTTCTATTATGGGCCTGAAGGAAAGAAACTTTCTCCTAATCCCCATAGCAGCTAGCAAAAATTTCATAATTTGTCTGGTTGTTTCCAGGGAGGAATCAGCAAGAGCTGCCTGGGTCATATAGAGACCAGTGGCACCTGTCCACTTTAATATAAGAGAATCCAGATGCTTTGCGTGGATTGAATCATATAGGTGGCACTCAAATAGGACATGGCAGGTGGTCTCTACTGCCAAGGCATCGTATGGGCATAGGTGATCCCCATAGGGAACGCCCTCAAAGCACCCCACGAGTATATTTGTGGGCAAGGCATTAAATCTGGTGCAAAGGAACAGGTGTTTCTTCCTAAATGTGGCCGCCATTCCAAAGTAATGTGCAGCCTGGCCCATCGGGGGGGCCAACTGGCTGTATCCCCGAAGATGATGGGAATCTGCCACTCGCGCCACATCTTCCTGCCTGCCTGTGTCCCTCACCCTTGAGATTATCTCTTGCTTAGCCACTCTGTAAGTTTTCCCCTCTAAATGCTCTGGTGAGAGTCCGCAGGACATCAAGTATCTAGTAATGGCAAGTTGCCAGGGGCTCTCAAAAATGTCAGAAAGAACCAGCCGTGTCAAGCTGTTTTCAGGTGCCCTGCTTGCTTTTAACCAAAGTAGGGCCGCCTGCTCCCAGGCCGCTGCTGCCCAGGCTCGGGTGCCGGCCTCCAGTCTCATGGCTGCTGCTACCGTCCCATTTGGGACCTTGGTTAGTTCTCTTATAAATCTCGTTTGGAGGGTGTTCAAATTTATATCTGTCATGGGGCCCCATAGTTCTGCCCCGTAGAGGAGGGATGCTCTTACCTTTATTTCGAACACCTTAAGTGCCATGTCCAAGTTCCTTCTCCCTGTCCCTGCAAACATCCTAAGTATTGCGAGCATCTGTCTTTTAGCCGCAACTTCTGCCCTCTTACAGTGCTCTTTCCATTTCCCATTGGCACCAAAATGCAACCCCAGGTACTTATAGGTCTTACTTTGTTGGAATAAGGCACCATCAACTGATCATCTAAAGGTCTGGGCGCCTCCTGCAAAAATTACTACATTTGATTTTGGATAGTTAATTGTGAGGCTATTATCACGACAGTAGTCCAGGATAGTCTGCAGCTGTCTAAGCAGCCCTATCCTGGTCTGGGATAAGATCACCAGATCGTCGGCATAAAGGAGGATGCCCACTGGATTGGATGACAATTTGGGGGGGAAGAACCTCTCCTGCTTCATCAACGGAATTAGGTCATTTATGAAAAGATTAAACAGGGCTGGCGCAAGCACACAGCCCTGTTCCACCCCCTTTATGACTGTGACATCCGGAGTAAGCAGGCCATCTGCATCTACTTTGACTCGGGAAGTGGTGTCTGTATATAAGGCCTGGATTAACTGAAGAAGCCTATTATCAATACCAACTGAGACAAGCTTGCTTCATAAAAGTGGCCTATCCACAGAGTCGAATGCTGCCTTCAGATCTAAGAAGGCGGCATATAGCTTCCCATTGGCATCCATATATTTTTCAATCAAATGGCGTAGCACAAGGCAATGCCCCACTGTGGACCTTCCTTTTTGAAAACCCACCTGTTCGGGGTGAAGTACCTGTTCAGTTTCAGCCCATTCTATGAGTCTGGCCAGAAGATATTTGGCATATATCTTGTCAATTACATTTATTAGACTGATCTGTCTATAACTTGCTGGGTTCGTTCTGGGGCCTTTCTTATATATGGGAATTACTATTGTCTGGGTCCAACCCAGGGGAAGAATCCCCGAGCTGTTGATACTGGTGAAGAGATGGGCAAGAATCGGAAGCCACCAATCCTGGTTCAATTTAATGGTCTCCACCTGGATCAGGTATGGTCCAGGAGCTTTTCTGTTGGAGAATGTCTCCAGAATTTGGCCCAGTTCCTGTATGGAAACTGGGGGCCAGTCAGAAACAGCCTGATCTGGAAGCCCAATTTCCACAGATGGCATACTCCTTTCACCTATATCTGCCTGCATCTTTTCTACAAATTCAACCCAACTTGTGGGTGCTATAAAGGTGAGACGGCCAGCTCTTGGCCCCACAACTGTTCCATTTATTATCCGCCAACAGGTTTTAGAATCCTTGGTACTACTTGCTGTCAAGAGGTTCTGCCATTTTACATCAATATAGAGGCGCTTCTTTTTCCGAAGGAGGATCTTATATTCCTTCCTCTGCTGGAAATACTGGTCCGGAGGGGAGGATAAAGCCCCAGATCGATAGCTTTTAGATGTTTGAATTACCCTGCTCCTGGCCTGTCGGCATTCAGAATAAAACCGTCTCTGGGATAGATGGCTATAGGGTTTGCGTTCTACTTTTGTGGCAGCCTCAAGAAGTTGGAAGCCCAGAAAGGAGCTTAACCTATTATATGCAACAACCGTTCTTCCATCCTCTAAACTATGAACCAGTTGGTTTCTCATCTCTACGCATGTGTCTGAGGCCAGCAGTGACTCCCAGAACTGTTCCAGTGTGCTACCCCACCTGTGATAGATAAAAGGAGTGGAGCTAATCTGTGGCTGTTTAGGGGCACCACTCCCCCTGAGATCCTCCATAATCTGGAGGCTCAAGGTCAGTGGGAGATGGTCAGAAAGAAGATTGAAAGCCACCTAGAAGTAGACCAAGCTATCATATAGCTCAGGAGTAAGAAGGACATAGTCCACCACACTTGCACCCCTGGGGGCCAATAAATGTGTACTCCCCTTGGGTGTCTTGATGGCCTGTGCCATTGAGCAGAATGAAATTTAGGCTCGCCATCATCTGGGTAAATCTTATGCCAAAGGGATTCATCTTCAGGTCCTTAGAAGCCCTAGCCTGGATGGGCGATGTCAGATATAAGCTGGATCCAATGTCCTGCTGCGGGAGCAAGATATCATCCCCAGACCCGGTCCTGGCATTGAAGTCACCTGCCAGGACACAAGGAGCCTTGGGGTGATCTAATATGGCCTTGCTAACTGATTTCTCTAGATTTGTCCAGATCTTATCATTGTAAGTACCTGCATTCCCAGGAGGGATGTACACATTCAAAAACATATATTTGGTCGTCACCAGGGTAAATACCATCCTCAGAAGGAAAGGAGGGTGTCTGATTTCTGTCAGTGCCTTAAAAAATAAACTATAAGCTACCAAGCAAGCCAAACCGCCACTAGCCCTACCTCTTGTTGCCGTCACTAAAGCCGAAAGGGAAGCAACAGTATACCCTTCTAGTGAAATATCATCCACTGCCCACGTCTCCTGGAGCAAAAGGACCTGATGCTGTCTAAGATAAGCAGAGAAATCTCCAGAGTCTATATGAGAGTGCCACCCAGATATATTCCACGAGCTAGCTGAGAGTACATCCCCCGGCTGCTGTGAGAGTCATGCTAAATTATTATTGGCCCAACCTCCCCCCAGAGGGGCCAGAGAGGAGCCAGACCCATCCTGCAATGCAGAAAAAAGGCCTTTTACCTCTAACCCTGTCCCTTGGGCTAAATCGCCCGGCTGGCTCAAAGATGATAAATCCCCAGTGGCCCCAAGTGGGCTTTGGGAGTGCCTCGGGGATTCGTGTCCCGGAGAGGGTTCTTACCTGTCAGATGTCTGCTGTGGGGAGGTTTGAATGGGGTTCACTGAGTCCCTTGTCATCCCTTGGGTATTTAGAACAAAGCTCTCACTGGCCTCTAGAACCAAGACCCCTATCTCTTCTGTTAATGCTACCAGCTCCTTGGCTGATTTTACTACTGCTAATTCATTACCTCTAACCCCTGTTCCCTGGGCTGGCAAGCTAAGTAGCTTCCCAATGGCTAACTTCTGCAGCCTTTCATTGATGGGGGAAGGCCCCGACAAACTCTGTTCATTTCCCAGGGTCAACTTGCCTCACCTGGGATTTATATCCATGGAATGAAAGTTCGGGTCTGCACCCTGAATCTCACCCTAAATGATATCTTCCAGCGGAGGAGACACTGATGAGCCCCCATACCCAAATACCTCCCCCACCTGAATCCCCCAAGAAAAAAAACAGGGGTATATGCCATAACAAATGCGGTATTATCTCATTGTTCCAAAAATAAACTATAAGTCTTTGGCAATTCCCTCGTGCAGGCAGTAACTGATACCTGCCGATGTGTCTCATGGGGATTAAGATACCTGTTATGGTGGAAAGATGACGCTGGATATCCTTCTTAGACCTCCAGGAGGGTGAATCACCATTGGGGAGTGGCCTAACACAAAAGGAAAGAGCCCCAGGCACCACCCTCGAGTTGTCTTGCAGGGCCCTACGAGGCATTGTATCTTCTGCATTCACGGTACTGGGGAGCGGGCCAATAAAAGATCTTTTTGGTCTGTGCAACTCATTCCCCAAGCTCGACTCTGGCTGTAATGGTTTAGACAGAGGGATTAATGCCTCTTGCCTGATCAAAACCCCTGACCTAGAAGGACTCCGTCTATTCATAGTCTGGCTATCCCTCCTCATCCTCATCTCCTGCATGAATTCAAGTACCGCGTGCCACTGGGTTTTCTGTTCTTTTAATAAACCAACTGCAGCAGTCAGCTGGTCCGAGCATCTCTGCCCTCATCCTCAAGAGGTTGGATACAAGCCATCTCTGGTTGCAACGATATAGAATTACTGTAAGGAACTTGTAAGGGTTCCAATGGTGGGCCCTGATCTTCATGTATTGAAGTCTGAGAGACTTCAATCAGAGCCTCACTTGAGACCTTCCTCCCCCTACCCTTGGGGGGGTCCCGAGCGGTCGGCATAAAGTCTGAAAGAAGTCTCTGCTGGAGAGTGGTTTGTCCATAGCCTTGCTTGCCCCAGTGCACTTCCTAGTTATCATTTAAGCGGCCCTCCCTCTATGACTGTGCTCCCGGGGGCTGCTGGGCTTATTTTCAGGTGGCGCGATGTTCCAGGTGGTGCGTTGTTTCAATCAGCCAGGATCCCGGGTGCGCGTCTTGTCACCAATTAGCTTCGGGATGGGGGGAATGGATGGCTGACCCCTCTAGTTCTTAGCGCCGCTAGAGTCCCACAGCGCCACTTCCAATTCAAACAGGGAGCAGGGCACTGCACAGCCGACTCAGCAAATGATCCCAGCCAACGAGTGACACCCTTTGACTGTCACCCTTCAGCGGGCACCCAAAGGGGCCCCAGACCCTGTGTAAATGATACCTGCAGGGAGAAGGGATCCAAGGCCAGGCAGACACCAGCACAACTCCTCCCCTGGCTTCCCCTTCCCTGCTGCCACTCTGAGAAGCACTCTCCCTCTGTCCCCTATAGCTGCTGCTGCTGCTGCTGCTGCTCTGCTCCCTGCTGCCGTTGCCCAGAGATCGGGCCCTGCCTCTAGCAGCCGGAGTGGTATCCACCAGCCCTGGACTTCTGGGGGGGATCGCCTCTACAATGGGGGACAATGGTGGCCCCTGAGGAACTTCAGTCCCTGAAGCACCTGCAACCGCAGATGAGACAGCCTCAGCCTCCTGTATTGAAGGGGTTGCAGTGCCCCACGTGGCAGTGGAGCATGCTGCCAGGAGGCGACGCCCCCTAGTGCCACTAATATTGGGAGCCTCTGAAGCCTGTGGCCTAAAATCAGACCTGAGAAGCTTGGAGTGTGGTGATGGGCTCTGGCTGCAGCTGCTGCATGCTGCCACTCCACTGGCACGGCCCCTTCCACCTATTGCACGTGCCCCATTGCCTCCCCTATGGGCAGCAGACCGGCCTCTCTTTCTCTTCTCCATTTGTCCCGCAAGGCCTAGTCCTACAAACACACTGAATATTAAAACTAATTCACTAAACTGTATCTCTATCACTAATCTATCTATCTATCTATCTATCTATCTGGCATGGGGGTGGGGGAACATGAACAAGACAGGGAGAGGTACAAAACTGAAATGAAGCCTAAATCAATGTAATCCTACTATAAATAAATCCAAAAAGAGGGGAAGGGAATCAGGGATGGAATATATGGGAAAGGATTGGGGGGAGGGAGGAAGATTGAACACAGGGAGGGGTAAGAACTAAAAATAACTCTGAAATCTATCTAATCTAAGGTAAATAAATGAAGTTAGGTAGGTAAACATGTGGGAATGGGTGAATAGGAGGAGGATGGTAATGGATTGTGAATTTGGGAGGAACTGGCAGAGGGGGAGACTTCTGTAAAACGCTGCTGAAATGGTCAGTGGCTAGCTCAGAAGGATTTTGAAGGGAGGAGGGCAATGACTTTTGTTTATTTGCTGCACCTGCCTTTCCACAAGCCCCATTGGCTCCGTGCAGGCTAGCCTGTGGCCAATTGCAGCCTGCCAAGCCAGTGGTGTGAGGAAAAAAAGGCTTGTGATTAGGCAGGCAGGCTGCTATTCCAAGCCTCTTCACCCCTGGCACCAGGAGGTCTGCTCCTGAGTTGTTCCCCCTCCTCCCTGGGCTTGTTTACCATGTTTTTTCCGCCCAAACTCAACCGAACTTTTCCTAACTGTTCGGTCGGTTCGGACATTCGGTTCAGTCCACCGAACATGCCGAGTTCAGACCAAACATCCGAACCACGTTTGCTCATCCCTAGCAGGCACCAGCAGTGGCAGCAGCATGAGGTAGGCAGTGCAGCCACAGCCTCCAGGGCTCAGGCATAGCAAGAGGGAGGGAGACACATCACAATGTCAGGAGTGTCTCTGGAGTCAGAGCAGCAGACTCACCAGACATATCATTTAAATCGATAGTTTTCTGCAATAAGGCTAGGGGAGGAAAGAGGGGAGGGGTGGAACAGGGGAAAGGATGGTGGTGAGGAGTGGGGGAGTCCATTTCTTGCACCTGAGCCCATTCCAACCTAGCTATGCCCTTGTCTCTTTCCATAACATCCAACCTGCAAGGAAAAGGGAGCAGGAATGGGTAGGGCTAACCTCCAATTATAGCTCCACCTAGGGATGGACGAACAGAACCAAGTTCAGCAATTCGGTTTGGTTTGGCTCGAAAATTGAGTTCTGTTTGGAAGTTTGGTTCGGTCAACCGAACTATTCGAGTTCGGTCTGAACTCCGAACCTCCGAACAGAATTCGGAAATTCAAACCCCATTGAACTAAATGGAATATTATCTTATAGGGATGGGCGAACAGAACCGAGTTCGAAAATTTGGTTCGGTTCGAAAATCGAATTCGGTTTGGAAGTTTGGTTCAGTCGACCGAACTAGTCAAGTTTGGTCCGAACACCGAACTTCCGAACCGCGTTCGCCTATCCCTAGCTCCAGCAGCATGGGCTTGTCTCAAAATTGCGGGTTCTTTTGGATCAGTATAGTGATGATTCAGACCAATGGGTGCCAAAAAGCTGTTTTATTAAATATAATAAAGATAAAGCATAAAGATAAAACAATAACCCCAATGAATACAGAAAGTAAGAGACTTCTCACACATCCCTTTATGAATGCCGGGGAACTCCTACAATGGCTGTGAGATGATCCCCAGGTGGGCGCCAGGTTCTACTGCACCCCTCGGCACGTCTGCAAAGTAGCCAGCAATGAAGTTCCAAGATGGGACCCCGGCTGCTGTGTCTTATAGTATTCTGATGTTACACACTCACTCTACAAATCCTGCACATATGTGACTAATTCTAGCTAGTGCAGCTGTATCTTTTCTTAGCCTGAGTCATTCTCAGCTCAATTAAGGAAGCTTCTTTCACTATCAAGCTCACTGCTGATAAGGACTTCCCATAACATCTAACTGCTGTAGCCGGCCTTGACAATCTGTACAACAGTTACCATGGGATACAGAAAAGTTGCCAAAGAGGCATACATAAGACACATCCATTGCATGAAGTGAGTTTCCAGTTCTCAACTTTTACATTACATACATGTTTAACCTTTACCTTTACATATTTGTTAGACCTTATAGTCCAGTATCTCTTTGTGACACACATGTTAGACAAGATGGGTTCTGCAGCATACGCAGGCCAAATAAAACTATACGTGTTCACTAACTGGCTCTGCCGGTGTATATAAGTCTTCCGCAATCTTTCACTACAGGGCTGTATGGCACGGTGCCACTACTACTCTATCTCCTGAAAGAAAGGAAGAAGCCATTAAAAATGTTTGCCTAGGGCCCCGCAAAATCCAGATGTTTCACTGACTGAGTGCTTATGGCTCTTTGGCCCATCAGCCACCAGTCTGCAGGTGGGAACTGCTGTTTGAAATGATTGAAATGAAATGATTAAAACTGGTTGGAGTTTGGTCAGGACTCAGTGGCTAGGAAGCCCATCTACCTTTCCTGCTACTTCCAATAGCTAGGTATGAAGCAAAAGAAAGGATCAGAATCAGTGACTCCATTTTCTATTATTGATGTTCTTTCTTCATCACTTTTGGGTGATTTGTCTTGGTGTTTTGCTCCAAAAGGAACGGGATTAAATATCATCAACAAATTGAGGCTATGAAAAGTGACTTTCACTTCTTTCCAAAAGGACAACTAATAACATCAAAGACAGTCAAGGAGAGGATTTTCCTTATAAAAACTTTATAGAGCTTAACGGAAAGGGAATGAGAAAAATGCAAAAATGAAAACCTCATCTTACTGATATTTAGATTGTAACTGGTTTTCCTTCTTTTTCTGTATATTTATCAAAAGGTTTAAAACATTTTAATAATGATTGTTCCTCTTGTAGTAAACAAGTAGTGACTTCATATGAAGTCCTGGGTCACAATTAGAAATTTAATGTCATGTAAAAAAGAGTGCTGTTCTAGAAACAGAGCTTATCACCACAACATTTCTTGAAGGGCTTTGCAAAATCTATTGAATTCCCAGACACACCTTCTCACTTCAGCAACTGCTACCACCATTCTGATTGTACAAATGGGCAAAGTGATGCACAGAGGATATAAGGAGCTGCCTAACTGAGTCAGACCAATGATCCATCTTAGCCCAGTATTGTCACAACCTGACACAGCAGCAGGGTTTCAAATCTGGATCTCCAGGAGAGGCCTCACATAGGTATGCTACCTGAGACCCTCCAGGATCCCTGGCAAAGGACTCACCCAGGCATTTTATTAGATATCCTGACTTGGACATACCATGGATTGAACTTGGGACCTTATACATGTAAAGCATGCACGCTACCACCTCAGCCATGGCCACCCCACTAAATTATTAACTAAATTATTTCCCCAAATTCCATAAGGGAAGCAGCAAGGAACCCCTGATGTCATTATCACTCTCAGTTGTCTGCTCCAAACCACTATATCAGCGACTCCAAGACTGTGGTCCATGGACTACTGGTGGTCTGCAAAGCTATGGCAAGTGGTCCACAGGTGGTCTTCGGAGCCCTGTCAAACAGTGAAGTCTACACATCCATTGTATTAACATTATTTTTAAAAAACAAAGGTGAGTTAAGAATTTCATTTTTCACACACGTAGGACTTAATTTTCAGTAGAGTTGACTAGTTTGGCAGTTATTTGGTAACAAACTGATTGCCACAGTGGTTAACCACCAAACTGGATTATGGGATAACAACAAATGTTAAATGATTTACCACATTGCTATAACCAGATTACTGCCTTGCTGCATAACCATAATGTTACCGTTACTCCCCTAAAACCAGGTCCAGAGTGGGGGAGGGCAAGAGGGAATAAAAAGGAAAGGAATTATGGACCAACGGTACAATGTGGTAAACAATGCAATATGGTTATAATGGGAAATCAGTAATCCAGTTGACCAGATAATCTGCAAAACACTAGCCAGGTAATGTTCAGTATCCAGACTTTTCCAGATTCTAGCATACACCGTGAATCTGACCGGATACTGAAGGGAGTCAGTTATTTGTTTCAGTTCTAATTTTCACTTACATTGGCATGTTGATGTTTTCAGAAAAACGTTCGGTGAAAATTTGAATGAAAGTCTGTGAGAAATTTAGAGGACTGAGAATGATGCATTGGACCAGGAACTACATAACATCATCTTTCCACAATATACAATAGCTAATGGAGTATACAATATAGTGTACACAGTATGCAATAACTATGGAGAGAGAATGATGAAGAAAGTAGCTGGGAGTTAGATTAAAAACACATTATCTATAATAATTTGATATTTTAAAAATTGTGATATTTTTTTTCTCCTCTTTTTTGTAACTTCCTCCCTAAAACAGCTTGGACAGCTGTTTTGTAACCACTTATAGTTGTAGTTCCTAGTTCTCCATGCTGTTAGATCTCCCACAAACGTTTGTGTTAACCTAGATCAGCATTTTTCAACAGGTGACTTGGGGTCCAAATCTAGCTGACAGAGTCTGCTCTACTGGCCCCCAACTCCTTGCCACACACTTTTGTGCATAATTTGGCCTACAAAGAAATGTTTCAAAAAGATACACCCCTCTCCCCATGAAAAGTAACTGAGTCATACTGACTTAGGTAGAACCAAAGCTCCATGAGTTCTTGCTTTCCACTTACATTATCAGTAGAGCTGAATAAGGGAACCCGCAAAAATGGGTAACTCACCAAATGTTGAATTATCCAAACTGACCTGGTAACGATCGGGTACCATTCAGTACCCGATTATGACTTGATTACGAGCTGATGTCCCAAAATGCTGACTTCCAGTTCCAGGATATCAACTTCTGGTACTGAGGTTTTTGACATTTTGTCAATATACTGACTCCAAACATCAATTTATTGTGTTTCCATCAAGTTCTAACAATTTTTTGGCAACCAAAACTACTTCTGGTTCTTTTTTTTTCCTTTTTAAAAAAAGTTTCTTGAAACATTTATTTATGTGTTTTCTGTCACAGAAAATCAACATTCCTATCTTGGAAAGTCAACATTTGGTCTTGGGAAATTACTTCCAGTCACTTTAAAAAACTTTCTTGCTTATTTTTTGGTTCTTCAACTCAATATATAATTGGTATACTGATTGAGAATAGGTAAATTGAAAAAATCAGTACTTAAACTGCCTAATTTGGGGGGTTTCTGTGTACCCTACCAGAACTTGGGTAACCAATGGGTACCTGATGCAGTACCCCAAAATGTGGGTATTACCTGTGGGTACTAAATTAAGTACCTGTTTTAGATTTACTTAACTGGCCATGGAACAGTTGTTACATCTGGGAAATTCTTGGGTTGGCTAATTGCAAAACTTGTTTGTGAAGGAAATGGGTCATTTATGGAATGGAATAATGTGCACGTAAAATTGGTGATGACATGTAGCTTTGTACCTTAATGAAAACTGAATTACAGAAAAGCTAAGCCTCATTCACAAAATACATCTCCCCTTACAAACTCATCAAGTACACCTTAAACTGTATTATAAGGATCAGGGTTTGTATCAGCACCTTTGGGTCCCTGGAGGAGGTGGCTGACTCCACAATGCCACCAGCTCACTCTGGCCGGTGTCCAGTGTTGGCACTGAAGGCCTTCTCCAGCACTGATTAGGCTACACTCCTCTTCAGCCTTGTTCCATGCCCCCAGCTTCCTGACTGACTGGCTAGCTGAATATAATAGGCAGGCCTGCAGTCACAGGAATCTGGTGAGTCATCTGTCCTGTTTCCCCTTTTTCTGGTGCTTCTGCTTCCTTTTTGGATTATTGTTTGTGCCCATGGGCAAGCTTTGTTCCCCATGGGTCCCGACTCCCATTTGTTCTTGGACCGGCTTCACCCTACTTGGTCTCGTCTGATTTCACTTTGAGCCAGTCCTTCTGCCCCTGCTCCCAAACTGGTTCTTCTACACTTATTTATCTGCTTGTCTGTCTACTCCAGCACCCCAGTCTACTCCCACTGGTTCCTGTGCCTGTTGCCAGCTGGCCTTGATGTCCCTGAATGCTGGTCCCTGATCCTGCATGATCTTTGCAGACTCAATCCTACATCAGCCTTCTTGGGCCTGATTCTGCATGAACTCACCCACACCATATGCCGCACTTACTCTCCCTGACCCCTTTTTCCTGATGTGTATTTTTCTTTTCCCATAGTAATACATTCAAACAACTGCTAATTGTCCTGCATTTCAGTGACCTCTCCCCATCCTTACTTTGCTGTGGTATTTCTCACAATGCAAAGGACATGAAGGAATTCCCTTGTGATATCCTTGCTTGTGATGTTATGTAAGTAGCAAGGAACACACAGAGAAAGATGAAGTCCCCATTCTGAGACTCTATGGCTCACTTCTATGGTCACTTGGAGGAAGGAAGTCATACATAGAAAATGATGCATAAGGAATGATGCTTGTTCCAGGATAATAAAGTCACACAATAGAATTGCTGCTTGAAAGAATTAGATCCTTGAAAGTAAATCCTTTGCAACAATTGGTAGAGTTGAAAGGATTGTCAAAGGAGCAAAGGAAGTGGTAAGGATTGCACACAACATTCAGAATGTGAGTTTGTGGTGTGCTACTACTCAGTTTAGAGTGTTGTGTGAAAGAGTCCTAGTGTAAGAGAAAAGCAAAATCAAAGTTCAAACTGAGTTTCCCACGAGGTGGAATTATGATTTAATATATCCTTGAAAGAAAGAGAATATTTAAACTTGACTCATAAATATAAAAAATGAATGAACAATTAATTCAGGTCTACATTCAACTAATAGAGAATAGTTTGGTGCTGGGCAGTCTAACCACACTCCTTCCATTCTCCTAGCCCATCATTTTGTTCACTCCCCATGTCTGATTCATGAAATCCTGCTATAGTGGGGCAGCATAGCTGGAAATACCATCATTATTGTGCATTTTGTGATAAAAGCACCAAATTTAGCATAGAGGTAGAGAAATATATTATGAACAGATCTGGATAGTGAGTCATCACAGAACTGGCCCCTGAAAGCTGTGGCAGCCATCTTACAAAATGGCTGACATTGGTTACTATTTCTTTGCAAAACCTCTCAACTCTGGTGGACTAGATGGCACTGAGGATAATTACATGGCCTGAACAGACTTCCGTGGCACCATGGGATGTTGTCGATTGAATAGAAGGTTATGTTACTGTGCTGAATCAGTGATTTGGTTAAAAAAAATTATTTATTTATTTATTTATTTTAATACATTTATACCCCACCCCTCCTGCAAGAAGCTCGGGGCGGCTAACAAATTTCAAATAAAACAAACTTTCAAATGTTTAAAAACAGTCATAAAAATCTTACAAATAGAAACAGGGAAAGGACAGAAATAATAAAAATAGTAGAGAAGGGTAGGAGGATAAAAGCCCACTAACCCACCTTCCCACCCTCCCCAAAGGCATGGGCGAACAGTCAGGTTTTACAAACTCGCCGGAATGTTAAAAGGTCGGGGCCAGGCGAGCTTCCTCTGGGAGGGAATTCCAAAGGCACGGTCTGGCCACTGAGAATGCCCTCTCCATTGTGGCCCCCCGCTTAACACGGGGGACCTCCAAGAAGGCACCGCCGGAAGACTGAAGGAGCCGCTCTGGGGCGCGGCGGGCGAGACGATCCCTTAGGTATGAGGGGGCGAGACCATAAAGTGCCTTATAGATCAACATCAATATCTTGAACCTGATTTGACACGCTATTGGCAGCCAG
The DNA here is from genome assembly GCA_003113815.1 of Sphenodon punctatus. Classification (NCBI taxonomy): domain Eukaryota; kingdom Metazoa; phylum Chordata; class Lepidosauria; order Sphenodontia; family Sphenodontidae; genus Sphenodon; species Sphenodon punctatus. Next base: position 38,912 of record QEPC01014782.1, on the reverse strand, counting down.
TGCAGAGCCCAGAGCACAGGTGTTATGTGGTCCCGGCGACCCATCCCCGAAAGGAGGTGGGCCGCCGCATTCTGCACTAGCTGCAGCCTCTGAACCAGGAACAAGGGCAGCCCCACGTAGAGCACATTGTAGTAGTCCAGCCTCGAGGTGATGAAGGCATGGGCGAGGGAGGCCAGGTCCGGGCCAGAGACATACGGACGCAACCTCTGCACCAGACACAACTGGTGGAAAGCAGCCTTCGCAACCTCCTCCACCTGCTGCTCCAGGTGGAGATCCGCGTCCAGCACCACCCCCAGACTCCACCCCCCACCCCCAGACTCCGGACCTGTTGAGCTACAGGAGGGTGAATCCCCCCAGTCGGGGGGGGGGACACCTCCCTCACTCTCCCCACCACCATCACCTCCGTCTTATCGGGGTTGAGCTTCAGTCTGCTCTGCCACATCCATTCCGCCACGGCCTCCAAACACTGGGATAGCAAGGAGACAGCAGGGTCTGGGTCAGCTGAAAAAGAGAGGTACAGCTGAGTATCATCAGCATATTGGTGACAACACACCCTGAACCCTCTCATGACCTCCCCCAAGGGCTGCATAATAATAATGGAGACAGAATGGAACCCTGTGGAACGCCGCAGGACAAAGCGCGGGGGCAAGATGTTTCAGATCCCAGCACTACCCGCTGGCTTCTCCCC
>QEPC01014780.1:1612562-1650261 GCA_003113815.1 Sphenodon punctatus | reverse complement strand
TATTCTAATCTTGAATGTAATGTAAAAGATGCAATGTAAAAGATGGGTCTATTCTAATCTTGAAAAATGGAGGTTCAAATCTTTTCACACACATTTTAACTAGCCCTACTCTTCCTTCTCCTCTGGTTCCTGAAACCTGCCCCAATTCTTAGAGAGAAGGGTGGGAGGGATAGATAAATAAATAAATAAATAATAGAAAGGGCTGTTTTCTCATTATTTACACCCTTTACCAAGATTAACAGACAAGACAGTAGCCCAGATTAGTCCCCTCCAGATGGGTTGTCACCTGCCCACCTGTTAGGTGGCCATTAAATACTCGCCTATATCCACCACCCACCTGCCCCATAGCCCCTGACATTGTCCCAGTGAATATGGATCCCGCCATACAGGCAAACGCTGACTGACAAGGTCTAATGCATGCTCATATGGTCGCTTCCAATCTATTAGGGTGCATGCACGTGCAGGTCCACCAGGACTAGCTTGTCCCGGGCAGAGTGCCTAGACTGGTCTGGGGAGTGCCTGCATCTCAGTGGTGGAGAATGGGGTGGAGCACTCCTGGGAAGCACAGCTGCACGTCTGTCTGGTTCATCGTATGGAATCTGCGAGTGGCGGCTGCATTGAGGCAATCTTTTGTCTGTTAACACCCTAAGTTACAGGCCATCATGCTAAATGGCCTTCCCACTGAGCAGAAAATGGGGATGGCTTTTTTGTTGTTGTTGTTGCTTTACTAAAGGATTCATCAATTCACACAGAATCCTTTTTTAAAAAAAATATATATATATATATTTTATTTTTAAAAATTATTTTAGTGTATCATTTCTAATTACAGTATGAACATAAGATGTGCCATGCATACCAGGTCAGACCAACAGTGGTAAGCTTCAGTTGCTTCATATAAGCATACAACAGCTTGTAGTGACCCATTTCCTGCTATTCACTGCCCACCCCCAGACCATCAGAGCTCTCATCCATAGACCAGACCAGCATGACTAATAATCATTGATAGACCTATCCTCTAAGAATCTATCCAATCCTTTTTTTGATACTAGTTATGTTATTGGCCTTCACCGCATTCCCTGGCAATGAGTTTCACAGTATACTAAACTCTACAATATACTAAAAGTAACAACTCATATGGTCACCTCTGTATTTCATGCTGTATAAATCACTTCCTCTCTGACTGTGAATGCATATATAGATTGGATTATATTTTCTCCTGAATTTTGTGATAACAGTGTAACTGGTTGTTTGTACTGATAAGCAGGGTGCAGTTGTTGTGATCTACGGGATGCAATTTCGGTATGCAAACTTTGGATTGTTTGCAGCCACATATTCCTTGTTTCTAACTCCATTTTATGAAATAGAGGAAATGGTGTTATCAGGAGCGATTGTGAAGTTGACTGTGATCATTCATATGATAACTATGCTATTACTGTTTGCCACCATTATAATTGCACTCACTGCCATGATAGAGTATCTCCTTGTATGTAATTTATACAACAGATGACAGATAAATAATGTACTTATGTAAACTGCTCAACAGTAAAGCTCTGGACTACACACAAGAGAAAATGGAAGAATCAAGGAGTAGAGAAGGGCAAACTAGCTCAAACAATGGTTGCATCTGGGGAAGGAGCATTTGGAAAATCAAGCTCCAAACTCTCATTGGCCCAAGTTTTCAAACCTGTAAAAATGGACAGGAAGCATGGCGTGGGGAGTGGCAATGTACTGTCTGTTCTTTCTCCAGGCACGTTTGAGTCACCATTCGCATGGCTTTACTCCCAAATGGGAGCTTTGGATACAACTAGTGAAAAAACATGTGATTTATAGCTTGGGAGGCCGAAAATGTTTTAAAAAAAACACAACAACAACATGAGAGAGCGCCCCTCCGAACTGTGAGACTTACTGAAAAAGTCCTGAAGTTATTCCTATTTAAGAGTCTTTAGGTTACACTGTAGTTTCTAGCTCTTTTTCAAAACCAGAGAGAGAGAGAGAGAGAGAGAGAGAGAGAGAGAGAGAGATGAAGATGAACTTGCAATGATTTTATGGTGAGTCTTGTGATTTGGGACTTTAAAAATTTTGCATCCCTCTGAGAAGGGTGGAACTTCCCTGCTGGAGCCACTGATGGCATGAAGAGAAGAAGAACTGCTGCTCTTCACCCAGTTCAGTCCATTAACCCCCACAGAGATAAGGTTGTAGTAGGGTGTAGTGAGTATTTCAATTTGCACTCATGGGTGATACCCACCTTTTATGGCACCCCATCGGGCACACAATAGTGTACTTGGGCTGATGGAGGTGGAATTTCTGGAATTTGGGGATTTCTGGACTTTATGGGATACAGATTCTGGCTCCTGCTCACACCCGCACTCTCCCCAGGCTGACTCACCCACCCGGCTGCTCCTCCTGGCCACTGTTCAGCTGAGTTGGGTTCTTTTGAGTTCTTTTTTGAGCGGGGGCAGAAGTCAGGAGGTCTTTCCCAGTGTGCTAAGCCCTTATTTCCAGTTAGAAAATTAATGAGTGCTTGGCATGCCATAGTCCGAACAGCAGGGGTGTGCATAGGTTGCCTGATTGGTGCCTGAATGCAGCAGAGTTGAGTTGAGCATCCCAGATTTGACAGGGTGCCTGTTTTTGTGGGTGCCCGGTTGCAAATTAGGGATGAGAGAACAGCAAGTATTCTCATTCTGAAGGGAAATACCAACCTTTCGGGAGAGCTTGCAAGTGTCTGTCAGTACTTCATCAGATTCCGGTGATTTCATGCTTCCACTATTTTTTCTGTCATTTTCATCTCATTCTGGGACTTTTTTTGGCACTTTGAGATTTTTTGTGTGTCACTTTCTGGGAATTTTACAGCATTTTTACCACACTTTTATGACAATTTCCAACACTTCCCTCATACTTAGCTGATATGTTTTCATCTCCACAGTCCCTATGGAGGTGCTGGCCCGTAGTAGTCCTGTTCAACTTGCAAAAAATAGCAGGAAATGGCAAAAACAGCAGGAAAGCTGGTAAGTTTCTGTGTAACATGAATCTCAGCAAATGCCCTGCTTCTGAGAGAAACAACACTTGCCAAGATTTTTTGTTTTAGGCCTAACAAGATTTATAGACTGCCAGGCCCAAAATGTTTTTTTAAAAAAAAAATATTATGAGCATCTAAACCCCTCCCATCCCCAAGAGGGTTTCCCCAAGCCACAGTTTTAAACTGGAGGAATAATCCTGCTCATTTAAAAAGGCCCACAGAATGTACCACAGATTTGGCTGTGCAACATTCCACATAAATAATCACCCAGCACATCTATTTTCCCAGAAGGCAGCAGGGCCAGATTCAAAGTTCAAGCCCACACCTAGGATAATCTTTTGAACTCATAAACCTGATGCTTGATATTTAATGTCTCAGAGGTCTATAAGTTTATCAATAAATCCATTAATTTTATTCCCTCACCAAATGATACTGACAAAAATAAAGATCAAAAACAAATTGTAACAGATTGGATGAGGACCTTTAAAAGAGATCGGTGCATCAACTTAGCCCGACCCCTTTTTGTGCATATAAGAGCAGTGTATCCTGGTTGTTGAAGCAGGCTGGCTCTGGCCAGAGAGCCAAGAGGACCTAGAGAACAGGTGTGCAAATCTTGTGTCAAATCTCAAATGCACCATGGATAGGCAGGGATATCAGGGGCCGGATCACCTTCTGGTGTGATATCTCTGAAGAAAGAAACATTTGTGGCAGGCTGCTTCTTCCCAAGGTTTGGTGTGGCTGAGAGTCATGGCTGGGGGCATATACTGGGAAGAAAGGGGATTGGTAGGCAGAGTGTGGCAGGGGGAGAACACCTGCTCATGAATTAGGTTTGACACAGATTTGAGAGAACAGGTGTGCAATTTGTTTTTGTTATTATGATAATGAAAACAAAAAGTTTTCATTTTCTTTATTGTAATAACACAAATGAAAGATGATAATAATGAAAACAAAAAAAACAATTTTCTGTTTTTGAACTGATCATCGTCATCTATTATTATTATTATTATTATTATTATTATTATTATTATTATACACATCTCCTCCCCTCCCCCAGTCTCTCGGATTGTAAGCCCTAGTGCAGGGACCATGTCAGGGACCAAAGTAGTTCCATTACTTTGTAAAGTGCCATGTACATTACTGGTGCTATATAAATGCTTGATAATAATAATAATAATAATAATAATAAATTATTATTATTATTATTATTATTATTATTATTACACCAAATTGTTCCACCTGACTTTGATCATACTCAAAAGCATGGGGTTCATTCTAAATGAACCTATATGGTTGAGGAGTGGTAGGTAGGTAGGTAGGTAAAGATTTATTGTTGGCCATAGGCCATAACAAACATACACCAAAGTAAAAATAGAGATACAGTATGACAAAATCAAAACCAGCAGCCAACAAAGACTATGCACTAAAGGTCTATATACAAAACTATATGTTGCCACAGGTACGGGATTCACTGAGATGTTTTAAAAGAAATGACATTTACACAAAATGTTGCCACTGCATAAGAGCGGGGGGAGTCGTTCCCATCCAATAGGTGGTACAATTTGAAATAATCACTCCGCCCAGCACCCATCCCCTAAATATAAGGGCCAATATATTTGTCCCTCAGATGACAGGTTGCCGGGCAAAATAAGATTATATGTTTGACTGTTTCAGGGACAGCCAAATCACAGTGTTTGCACAGATGCTCTGCCTTCAGGATTCCGAAGGAGTTAGGTGAGGGGAGTGAGGAGTCAGGGAGGGCAGAGCGGAAGAGGTGGATCTTGAGGAGGGATTTGAAGGTATGAAGGGAGGGAGTGGGCAGGGAGGGAGTTCCAGGCATGGGGGAAACCTAGGGAGAAAGGAATAATGAAGAAAATAATGGGTAATTTCACACGTTATTTGGCCCCGGTCTGGGATCCATTTCAGATCCCGAACAGGAATCAGTCTGGCTGTCCTTTAGACGTGCTGGTCTTATTCCTACAGGGGATTGGGGAGGGGCTGCATGACACGACATGTGGCTGCACAGCCCCCCCCATGCTCTCCTGGCCACCCACCCTCTAGGAGACAGGTGGACACAGAGTCCAATCCGGCCACTGCACCCAATCCTGCATTGGGGTCTGGGCCACAACCCAGAATTGGCCAACATAACAGACGTTATGTTTGGCTGATCATGGTCCAGCTAACCACAGTTCTGGACTTCCAGACGGCCAGAGGTCCACAAACGTGGTCAATGTGATTCCCGCCGGAGGTTCACCGTGGTGAACATATGGCAGGAACCACCATGGGTAACCGTAGACATTGCAGTACCGTGGCCACCACAGGGGGTTCATGTGGTTGACAATGGGTGATTTCAGATGTTACAGGCACCCGGTTCACCACAGTGGATTCCTGGTTGGGGTGAACTGGCTAACCACTCCCCGTGGTCAAAACAAGCCCTGAACAGACGTGATGGGACCGGGACCATCGCAGGAAATTGGGCCATCAGATCACAGCCCGGGGCAGTGCAACAGATGTGATGCTGATTCCCGGCCGTGGTCAAAACACCCAGAAGCCAGCAGGAAGGGGCGGGACACAGACATGGCCATCTGAGGGCAAATGAAGCCAGAAGGCACAAAAGGGAATGTCCACACAAGGGAAATGGGAAGGGAGGGGGGAGAGGGAGAAGAGCTGGCCAGGTACCGCACACAACAGGCACACAACGGGGGCACAATGGAACACACAGCACAAGTACATGCCCGGGCACACAAACACATGGAAGGGAAGGGAAAGGAAGAGAAGGGGGAACACGGGGACACGGTCAACACACAAGGCACACCGGGCACGGAGGGGGGAACGCAGAACAGGGAAGAGAGGGGGAAACAACACAGGGGCAGGGCAGGACACAGACAACGGCAAGCACAACCCCCACAGCAGAACTGTCCACATGGGCACCCCCACAGCAACACAGACAGTCCTGGAATGGGGGCCCCCAGGAGCTTGGGACCAAGGCACAGTGAGAGCCCACACGGCACAGGGAGTGGCCCGGGAATGGTCCTGGAGGCACATGCAGACCCCACACCCCGGCGAGGGGGTGATGGAGGGCAGGCAGGAGAGTCAGTGCAGTGCAGCAGGTCCAAGGACGCAGACATCCCCCCCGGAGGAATCCGGGAGGGGAAGTCCAGGGGCCCCAGAACCCTGAGGTCACACAGGCACCCAAGGGGGTGGCTGGGGCCACAGGAGGGAGCGCTGGTGGGGGAGGACAGTCAGGTGGACACAGGCGAGTCTGTGAGGCCATGCAGAGAGCCGGATCCAGGCACCAAGGAAGGCAACCATGGAGGGGAATACCGGGTGCAGAGGCAAATGGGGGGGCAGAGGGGACATGGGGTCAAAGGCAGGGGCAGCAGCACCCCAGGAAGCAGGCAGCACAGAAGCATGGCAGAGACACCAGGGAGGGAGCTGCCAGTGGAACCCAGCCCCCGGATGGGGGTGAGAGCCCACATGGGGGCAGGCAACCGGAGGCTGGGAGGCACACCAGGACTCATAGCCAGCTGCTGGGAGCCACAACCAGGTGAACCAGATGGGGCCAACAGATAATGGCCTGGTGGTACCCCAACAAGGACGTGTGGTGGGTGATCAGGTAGTAGGCCTTGAATGGATCCTGCATGGACAGCCCCAACTGCACATCCGAACGGGACCACACACCCGACAGTGCCGACAGCTCCGCTGCAGTAGGCTCTGACACACAGCAGTCAGAAGCAGGGGGCCACGGAAGCTGTCCCAGCTCCAACAGCCGGTGGTACACCGCCCCACGGGAGCGCTAGTACCCATGGGCCCCATGAACACAGCCAAAGTATGACACAGCCAAGGCAGGGCCCCCCTCCGCAAGGCAGATCATGTAGGTGGCCAGACTGCACATAGACAGCACAGACATGGTCTCTCAGCCACGGACCAGGCCACATGAGAGCACCTCATCTCCGGGATGCACCCATCGGGGAAGGGAACCAGCCCCAGAGTCTCTGCATACAGCCGACAACCATGAGCGCTCGCCTCATAGCCGAAGTAGCTCAGGCTCAAATAAGCACCCAAATGGCTGTTCGGGCAGCCCAGGAGCAACTGCACAGACGGGGTATGCCACAGGTCACACAGGGACATGGTCTCGTGGAAGGTCCAGCTATGGGGGGCCCCATGGAGTCCGGGAAGCAGGAGCCCAGTGGATGTACAACCAGCCATGGTCCAGCTAGACAGGGAAAATAAAACCACAGACAGGGGGGCACACATACTCTCCAGGGTCGGGGGGGCCTCCGAGGGGTTCCAAGGACAGGACAGGCGGCCATGGGCCGCAACATTGTAACACAATGGAGCGAGGCATGGGGTGCGGACCCGGCACAGCTGCAGAAAACAATCGCACGCACAGAACGGCTAATCAGGCTGTCAAGGACATGGTGTTGCAAACAGGAAGGGGGGGTGATGGCTGATGGCATGCAGCTGCACAAGGAGTGCACAGCCCCGCACGGCTGTGCAGGCGTGAGGCCCCATGCGCTGGCAGCAGGTGCACCCAACCGCACGCCCACAGACACCAGCACCGCATTGAGGGGCCCGCCCAGCTGGGGCTGGGCCCCAGCCCACCAGGCCATCAGAGGGCCATCATAACCCTCCCCCAACCCCCGAGGTCCCCATGACCATGGAGCGGGACAGGGCAGCTGCCTACTGGATGTACCTCTAGCTCTCAGCTGAGCGGTACCGCGACTACACCGAGCAGCTGCGCCTCCTTACTGCGGAGCTGCACCTGGGCACCCGCCTGCAAGTTNGTACCAAGTTTCTGAAATATTGTATAAAGGGAACCAATTTTATAAGCAATTGAATGGTGTGATTTTAAGAAAAGTTGCATACACATTCCTGGATACACCTTGTTTATCTTCCATCCAATTTGCATGAAACCTGGAAATATTATGTCCCTTCCCAAGATTGCCAACCCTGCCAACTTTCAGACATATTGGATAAAGAGTCCTGATGTTATAAGCCATTAACTTGAAAATGCATTTCCGTGAGTAATATTTTTATATTCCATCTTCTTTACAAAACTTTGGCAGGAATGTATCACGCACCTTCCCTGTCATCTTTGCAAAACTAAAGGAAAATTTGATAAAGGGCACCAATTTTATAAGCAATTGATGTTATCTCCTTGAAGACCATTATGCAGATAAATAACAACACATGCAATGCCAGTCAGAGGCAGGCACCTGGCATGACATGGGGAGGGAGGCTGTAGGATGGAGGATGGGGTGCAACCCAACAGACTGACAGACACATTCACTGGCCAATTACTTCCAGCTTTACAGGACCAATCGGTGGAGGCTTCAAGGTGGGCATAGGTGGTAGCCCTAAGGCTGGAGTAAAAGGGACATACTTGGGACTTGGGGATAGCACCCCATCAATCAGGATACATAGTTTACACATCCAGACTGGCCAGTTATCATCACAGTCACCTGCAGCACTGACAAAGGACATAAGAGAATCTCTATTTGCTCTATCCTAAACAGATGATTCCAACTTCCCAGCAACACATGGGGGAGAGAATTTTGTGTGGTCACAGCACAGAATAAGGATTTTTGGTTGAAATTTCTGCTGGCAAATTATTTTTTATTTTTTATTTATTTACAATTTATATCCCGCCCCTCCTGCCCATAGGACAGCCCAGGGCAGCAAACAACACTCAGTAATTTTTTAAAAAACTATTTAAAAATACAATCCAATCCAATCCATTTCTTTATTCAGTCAGCAATAAATGCTATATCAAATTAAAACCAACACACAAAAGAGACAGTTAACAATAAACAATATAAACTGAAGAATTAAATAACATATCTGTATCTGAGTACAAAGGTACAGAGGAATTTACACGCCAGGAGATAATTAGAATCGCCAGTTAGGCTGGGAGCTGAGCCTCCTGGATTTCTCTACTAACAAGAGAAAAATTGACAGTAGCTTAACCTGTGAGGTTTCAGTAAGAGTAAATAATACTTCCATTTTCACAGTATTTCCCAAAGTAAGACCCTGAAAAATTGGATCAACCCAGAGCTCCTTAAGGAGGCCATAGGATGGACATTCCAGAGTAAGATGGAGGAGCGTCTCAACCACCACAATTTCTGCAGATTCTTTCCGTTCTAGGAATTGCCAACTTCCTGCCTTTCACTTCCTCCGTTTCGATGAGATCAAAACGAAAGAGAGTATACATTCTCCTCAACCTTGCATCCTGCATTTGTTCTAAATAAGTTTCCGGGATGACCGCGGCCTGAATCTTAGAATAAGGTGGAGCAATCCTAACTCTTGCAAGGAGATTTAGATCACTAGATTGTGCCCAGTCCTTGATCTTCCTTTTTAATTTGGAGTTTGACAGCCTAACATCTGGGAGGAGATTTTCTTCCGCTGCTATGCTCGTTCGAGCAGCCAGCATCTTAATGCACTTCAGCCAGGTGTAGGGGGTAGAGCCCTCATGGTCACTTTCTTCCAGATAGCAGTCTTTCAGCAGCGGTGCTGGATTACCCACTGCTAACTTCCACCAGAACATTATGGCTCTGGTTATTGTCTGTGCATACACTGTAAGCAATCCTGTTTCGGCCCTTATCATTGGCAAAGGAGTTGCCCTAGGGGTTCTCAAGAGAGCATATAGAAAATAATTTTGAGGTAACTCCAGGTTCTCCTTATATCCTGAGATTGTTACTTCAATTCCATATAACAGGGAAGGGATAACCTTTAGTGGAAAAACCTCCAGGGTTTGACTAACTGTTGACACCTCAGTAACATACATAAGTCTCAAGATTCCTCCCCCCATCTGCAGGGCTTTTATTATTAGGGCATCATTATTTGCCTTCCAGGACTTAGATGAAGCAAAGACCACTCCCAGGTAAGTATATTTGGTAGTATATACCAACTCCTGATTTCCCAATCTCCATTTACATTTGGAACGAGCAGCTCCATAGCACATAACCTTTGACTTCTTACTATTGATAGTCAACAGGTTCCCCTGGCAGTAACTAGACAGGGTTGCCAAAGATCTTTGCAGGCCTAGTTGGGTCTGGGAAAGAAGAATGATGTCATCTGCATACATCAAAATTGAAACCGCTCTGTCCCTGATACATGGAGGGGCAGAATTTGCCTGAGATAGAACCAGAACCAGATCATTAATGTATAGATTAAAAAGTAGAGGGGCAAGAAGACGCCTTGCCTCACTCCTTGTGAAAGAGGAAAAGTTTTTGTATACCGGCATCTACTGTCCATTCGCATGACTGCCTCTGTTCCTTCATGTACGTTGACTATGAGGTCCAAAAGATCTGCTGGAATTCCCATCTTTTTAAGTTTAATCCAAAGCAATTCTCTACTAATGGAGTCAAATGCCTTGGCAAGGTCTATGAAGGAAAGATAAAGCTTTCCCTGCCTTATATTTACATATTTGACAATCAGATGGTTAAGTATAAATACATTGTGCAGGGTTGACTTATTTTCTCGAAAGCCTGCCTGCTCTTCATGTAACCTCTGTCTATTTGAAACCCATTGTTCCAAAGCTGTCAGTATGGTCCTGGTATACAATTTCCCCATAATTGGGAAAAGGCTGATAGGCCTATATGAGGCAGGGTCCTTTAGGTTCCCAGCCTTAAAAATGGGGACTATAACTGCCCTTGCCCAGGACTGAGGGATCTGCTTCGAACAGTTTATCTGCGTGAAGAGATTTGCTAACACAGGAGCCCACCAAGTAGCAAAGATTTTAAACAACTCTGAGGGAAATCCATCAAACCTTGCAGCTCCACAGATGGAGTTTATCGACCACCAGAAGAGCATCTCGTTCAGTAACCAGTGGGGAAAAAGGGGTACTGCTTTCCCCTTGAGACAGTTTCCCCTCAGAGTCAGCCAGCTGCACACTAGAGACTTCTTTCTTTTGGAACATCTTTATAAAATACTCAACCCAAATATCCTCCTCTATCCAAGATTCCTTGACAGCTTGTCTGTTAAAAATACAATACAATGTGGGGAAGCATCACAAACCAATCTTATACCACAGTGACATGTAAGAGAATCCCTGGTATAGGCTCATTCTCTGCAGCATATGCTGTGCAGGCATATACAATTGGAACCCTTTATCACATCTTTCTGATATTTGGCAGAAATGATTCTCAAGGCGAGATATACAGTCCTGTGAAATGTCATGTACACTGGTTGGACTACAAAGATGTTGCAGTCAGACATACATTTATAAGTTAATTTCTTATACCACCAGAGCCCTTTATCCAATCCTTCTGAAAGTTGGCAGAGATAGTAAACCTGGGCAGGGGTATAAACTTTCCAAGTTTCATCCACATTAGATTGGAGATGGACAGGAATGTATATGCAGCTTTTTGAAAAATAACATAATTGAACTGCTTATAAAATCAGATTCCTTTATCCAATCCTTCTGAAGTCTGGTACAATTATTGCCTTACATTGGAGGTATAAACTCTCAAATTTTCCTCAAAATATAATGAAAAACAAAAAAGGTATATGTTTTTGATTAAAACCAAAGGAAATCAAAAACAAAAGCAAAAACAAAATGAAATTTCGATATTTACGAAGACAAAATCATAATATTTAAGTAACAAAATCAAAAAATATTGACATGGGTCCTGGTACACACCTCTAGTTGAGAGGAGATAACTAGGCTGAAGCTCTGCAGGATGTTTTAGGGGTTGCTGTCTGGCAAAGACCAGGCTTTGTCTGGAGAACAGTTTGTTGTCCTTCCTTACATTTTTGGTTATTTTTTTGGACTGCTTATGTTATGTGTGGATAATAAAAGGTCCCAAAGAAATGGTTCCAAGGATGTTAACAAGACATTAGACATGTGGAGTCTGAGTTTGGTCCATGCAGCCCCTACTCACATGTTTATCATATAGAGTCTGATAAATTGGCAGCCCCCTGTGTGTTTTTCTTGTGCGTTCAGGCGACCCCCGCTCACCCCCCCCTCACACGTTTAGCCTGACAAACCTAATTCATGAGCAGGCGTTCTCCCCCTGCCACAGTCTGCCCACCAATCCCCTTTCTTCCCAGTATATGCCCCCAGCCATGACTCTCAGCCACACCAAACTTTGGGAAGAAGGAGCCTGCCACAAATGTTTCTTTCTTCAGAGATATCACACCAGAAGGTGATCCGGTCCCTGATATACCTGCCTATCCATGGTGCAGTTGAGATTTGACACAAGGGTTTAACCTGCCAGTACTTGACAACTGGAAATAGCCTTTTGCTATGCACAGAATGTGGATTTTATTGAGCAATGAAAGGGAAAGTAATCAGACTTTGAATGAGCAATCAGTCTCAGTCCAGTTTCTTGCACCCATGAAAGTTGCACCTACAGTTTTATTGGAGTCTAGCCTGCTGTGGGATTAGAATCCTTCCTGGTTTGCATAAGACAAAACATGTGCCTCTTGTACACCCTTCTCCAGTGTCTTCTGCATCACCATACAGCTGGGGCAGAAAATCTTCCCTGCTCACCGAGTTGCTCTGCACTTCTTTGCTTGTACAAACCCATTTAGGGCAAGAAGCTCTTCATCGGTCAGTTCACATTCCCTGTACCCAAAGTCACTTGTTTCCATGAAGAGATTCAGCTCCAGCATCTGATCAAAACACTTCTGGCACCCCGACGGGTATCCTCTCACTCTCATCAGGGCAGTGATGAGGAAAGAAGGCAGGGAAGGTTCAGTCTCCATTAGTGACTTCCTTACTTCGGACAGTGCAAAAATATCTAGAAAACTCACTGTCTCGATAGCATCCATCTCTTTCATCTCATCGACAGCTCCCCACTCTTTCATTCTGGAGACCACTCACCTGCTAACTACCACCGCTTTGATGCTTTGTGTGTATATTCCATCCGCTGGATCGATTTATTTTGCAGATACAATATGGACTGATTTGGAATGTTATTTGAGGGATCTTCGGAAGGGTTTCCCGGAAGCAGCCATTTTAATGGCTGGCGATTTCAATGCTCGTATGGGTAACTCTGATTTGGAGTTGGCCCAGTCCGGAGGCTTTGGAACTTTGAAAGATGTAGTCCCCCTGGAAAGTAGATGGGTGAAGGACAAAGGTATAACTGCAAGTGGAATAGCCCTTGCAAATCTTTCATCAAAACTAGATTTGTATATATTAAATAGCCGCGATGGACATGACTGACCAGGGGAATACACTTACATATCTACTAGGGGTTGTAGTATCCCTGACTACGTTATAGTTTCGACTCATCTGATCCCCCAGGCAGAGTTTTTTAGTGTTGGCTCTTTTGCAGTGGGTGATCATCTCCCTCTGGCCCTTTAACAGGAATGTTTCCCTCCCCTACACGTTTTCCAGGAATTTTGGTGCCCCAGGAGCCATCATTTACAGGTGGAAAAAGGAAACCCTGGGGCGAAATACTGGACCGAGAACTTTTAGCCCAGCTGAACTCTGTTAAGGGGATGGATTTCCTTCAGGGCTTTAGAGATGTTAAGGATGTAGAGAAGTTATTACAGTCATACAGGGGGCTGGTGAGTTGGCTTTTACCCTTTCTTGTCTGTTGTGGAACTGCCTTTGTACCATCTAACTCTCGGACATGCTCGCGTTCTAGCTGGTATGATGGGGAATGTCGTAGGGCAAGGGCTGCTTTATGTCGAGCTTATCAGTATTTTAGATCTTCCCAGTCAAGTTTTGCTTTGGGAACTCTGCAGTAGTGCAGGAAGGGGTATTGTCTTTTGATTTCGGTTAAGAAATTGGCAGTCCACCGTAAAGGATGGAAGGAACTTGNCTTGAAGCTCTTCATTTTCCTATTGTCATTGATAGGCTAACCAGGTCTGGGAATAACAGTAAGAAGCGTAGAGGCACAGGTGCACTTCTGGCTACAATGCCCTCCCACGCATGCCCACACCTGCGGGTGCATGGCCAGAGATTGCATGGCTGTTTTTAACTTACCCAACACTCCTTCCTTTCCAACTCCAGCCCCCAAAGCAGCTCATTCCTATGTCATACAACCGTTCCCTACTGCCCCCCTTTATTTCCCCCTCCCTGGGAAGGCGAGCAAGTGCATGACCAGAGATGGCATGGCCATTTTTGGTGTACCAAAACCCCCCCTCTTCCCTTCAAACTCCAGTTCCCCAAATGGCTTATGGCTAAGCCATACTGCCATTCTCCACTGCCCCAAGTTCCCCAAACCACCCATCTTTCCCAGAAGAATAGAAACCATGGATTGTGAAAAATATAACAAATGTATTTAACAATATACATTTTAACTTTAGTATAACTTGATTTATTGAATTTTACTAAACTTTAATTATAAAATATAAAAAAGTTGCTTTATATAATGGTCTTTAGGAAAGTTTGGTCATTTCAATATGCGTGAAACATATGAAAATATACAGCCATCGCACGGTTTTACAAGAGCCCTTTTCAAAATACTGCCCATGAGCTTTATAACCCATATAAACTTGATCCACAGCATTCAGATGCTATTTAGCATTCTAATTTAAATTCAAAATTGAATGGGTTGTTCAATTTTCAGGTGAAGATTTTGTACCCTCATGGCAGAGGATGTGAGACTAGGTGACCAAGAATTGATCATGAGAGGAAATTTCTCCTAAAATTATAATTTTTAATGCAAAAGAAATACATACATGATCTTCTCCTTTTCCCCTTTTCTCTTGCATGACCAATGAAACAGTGTAGGTTCTTGTTGGATACACTATTCAAAAATTCAGGTCTACGATAAAGTTCAAGAAGGATATATATATATATTAACTGCTTCCAATAAGAGGATCATCTTTGTCCTGACCCACAGCTAGTGATATAGAGAAATGTTTGCCCTGGTCGTTACATCTCAACCTCTTAGGTTTTCTGTAAAGGATTTTGATCATGAGCGCACATGCCATCAGGAAAAACAATGATCAAAAAAAAAATCTGTCAAGTCTTATTTTATTTAACTCAAGTCTTTTCTTCCTTTTTCTTCTCAACTAAGAAGAGGGTATGGATGTCCATGTGACTGTTGGCGTTGCTTTTTCAGCTGCTGTTTGACATCTGCTCTGCCCTAGTTCTATTTTGACAATTATTTTGAGGAAAAGCAATGCCGATGAAAGGCTCTGAGATGACAGAAGTTTGCAACTGTGAACTTCTGTATTTATCCACAGGAAAGAGAGAGGCGAGGCAGCAGCAATGAAAATTTACCCAGTCTGACTACCCTGACAATTTGACTCAATCCTGACCTGGAGGGACTAACGCAGAAAGGAAATTTAGTCTCAAAGTCTTTAAAGCCCTTTCTCACTCTGCCAAGGAGGATACGAGTTAATTGTGATGCTGAGAACTTTGGCATCATCAACACCTGCACTAACTGATGACACAAACTCAATCAATAGGGAGAACAATTGTGGTCATTACAAGCTTTATATTTTTCTCAAGAGACACATTCTCTAAATAAAATATGTAAAACATGACAGTGCCTGTCAAGTCTATTCTAATTCCATCATTTTTTCATCAAGTTTACTTCTGCTTCCCAGTTGGAAAAGTTACTTTGTTTTTTATTGCTTCTGTCAAGAGTCCACCTGGACAGACCAGGTACATTACGCCCACTCTTTCTACTTAGTTGAGTCAGTGGTGGAAATCACTTCTCCTCAGCACATGAATCCTGTTGCAGGACCAGAGCTGAAGTGAGTAGTAGCGTCCTACCTGCNCAATCCTTCTGAAAGTTGGCAGAGATAGTAAACCTGGGCAGGGGTATAAACTTTCCAAGTTTCATCCACATTAGATTGGAGATGGACAGGAATGTATATGCAGCTTTTTGAAAAATAACATAATTGAACTGCTTATAAAATCAGATTCCTTTATCCAATCCTTCTGAAGTCTGGTACAATTATTGCATTACATTGGAGGTATAAACTCTCAAATTTTCCTCAAAATATAATGAAAAACAAAAAAGGTATATGTTTTTGATTAAAACCAAAGGAAATCAAAAACAAAAGCAAAAACAAAATGAAATTTCGATATTTACGAAGACAAAATCATAATATTTAAGTAACAAAATCAAAAAATATTTACATGGGTCCTGGTACACACCTCTAGTTGAGAGGAGATAACTAGGCTGAAGCTCTGCAGGATGTTTTAGGGGTTGCTGTCTGGCAAAGACCAGGCTTTGTCTGGAGAACAGTTTGTTGTCCTTCCTTACATTTTTGGTTATTTTTTTGGACTGCTTATGTTATGTGTGGATAATAAAAGGTCCCAAAGAAATGGTTCCAAGGATGTTAACAAGACATTAGACATGTGGAGTCTGAGTTTGGTCCATGCAGCCCCTACTCACATGTTTATCATATAGAGTCTGATAAATTGGCAGCCCCCTGTGTGTTTTTCTTGTGCGTTCAGGCGACCCCCGCTCACCCCCCCCTCACACGTTTAGCCTGACAAACCTAATTCATGAGCAGGCGTTCTCCCCCTGCCACAGTCTGCCCACCAATCCCCTTTCTTCCCAGTATATGCCCCCAGCCATGACTCTCAGCCACACCAAACCTTGGGAAGAAGCAGCCTGCCACAAATGTTTCTTTCTTCAGAGATATCACACCAGAAGGTGATCCGGTCCCTGATATACCTGCCTATCCATGGTGCAGTTGAGATTTGACACAAGGGTTTAACCTGCCAGTACTTGACAACTGGAAATAGCCTTTTGCTATGCACAGAATGTGGATTTTATTGAGCAATGAAAGGGAAAGTAATCAGACTTTGAATGAGCAATCAGTCTCAGTCCAGTTTCTTGCACCCATGAAAGTTGCACCTACAGTTTTATTGGAGTCTAGCCTGCTGTGGGATTAGAATCCTTCCTGGTTTGCATAAGACAAAACATGTGCCTCTTGTACACCCTTCTCCAGTGTCTTCTGCATCACCATACAGCTGGGGCAGAAAATCTTCCCTGCTCACCGAGTTGCTCTGCACTTCTTTGCTTGTACAAACCCATTTAGGGCAAGAAGCTCTTCATCGGTCAGTTCACATTCCCTGTACCCAAAGTCACTTGTTTCCATGAAGAGATTCAGCTCCAGCATCTGATCAAAACACTTCTGGCACCCCGACGGGTATCCTCTCACTCTCATCAGGGCAGTGATGAGGAAAGAAGGCAGGGAAGGTTCAGTCTCCATTAGTGACTTCCTTACTTCGGACAGTGCAAAAATATCTAGAAAACTCACTGTCTCGATAGCATCCATCTCTTTCATCTCATCGACAGCTCCCCACTCTTTCATTCTGGAGACCACTCACCTGCTAACTACCACCGCTTTGATGCTTTGTGTGTATATTCCATCCGCTGGATCGATTTATTTTGCAGATACAATATGGACTGATTTGGAATGTTATTTGAGGGATCTTCGGAAGGGTTTCCCGGAAGCAGCCATTTTAATGGCTGGCGATTTCAATGCTCGTATGGGTAACTCTGATTTGGAGTTGGCCCAGTCCGGAGGCTTTGGAACTTTGAAAGATGTAGTCCCCCTGGAAAGTAGATGGGTGAAGGACAAAGGTATAACTGCAAGTGGAATAGCCCTTGCAAATCTTTCATCAAAACTAGATTTGTATATATTAAATAGCCGCGATGGACATGACTGACCAGGGGAATACACTTACATATCTACTAGGGGTTGTAGTATCCCTGACTACGTTATAGTTTCGACTCATCTGATCCCCCAGGCAGAGTTTTTTAGTGTTGGCTCTTTTGCAGTGGGTGATCATCTCCCTCTGGCCCTTTAACAGGAATGTTTCCCTCCCCTACACGTTTTCCAGGAATTTTGGTGCCCCAGGAGCCATCATTTACAGGTGGAAAAAGGAAACCCTGGGGCGAAATACTGGACCGAGAACTTTTAGCCCAGCTGAACTCTGTTAAGGGGATGGATTTCCTTCAGGGCTTTAGAGATGTTAAGGATGTAGAGAAGTTATTACAGTCATACAGGGGGCTGGTGAGTTGGCTTTTACCCTTTCTTGTCTGTTGTGGAACTGCCTTTGTACCATCTAACTCTCGGACATGCTCGCGTTCTAGCTGGTATGATGGGGAATGTCGTAGGGCAAGGGCTGCTTTATGTCGAGCTTATCAGTATTTTAGATCTTCCCAGTCAAGTTTTGCTTTGGGAACTCTGCAGTAGTGCAGGAAGGGGTATTGTCTTTTGATTTCGGTTAAGAAATTGGCAGTCCACCGTAAAGGATGGAAGGAACTTGAAGTAGCTGCTCGGGAAAATCCAGCTACTTTTTGGAAGCTAGGGAGGGGTCTCGGTCAGGAAAAAGCCTTGATCCCCTTTGCCTCAGCTCCCAAGGCAGTCTGGGAAAGTCATTTTCTGGCTCTTTATGCAGGGATAGGAATGGGTAGAATGGAGTCACCCCTCCTGGATGTGGTCCCGAGATGGGAACCAGTCTCCCCAGAACAGATAGAGGTTCTGATCGGCTCACTCAAAAGTGGAAAGGCCCCGGGGGTGGATGGGATTTCAGTGGAATTTCTAAAAGCAGGGGTTAAATGGTGGGCGCCTGCCCTTGCTGCTTTATTTTCCAGAATAAATGATCATGGTAAGATTCCGGATGATTGGGGCCAGGCAGTAGTGGTCCCTATTTTTAAGAAGGGAGACCCAAAAATTCCAGGAAATTATAGGCCCATCAGCCTTTTAAATACTATCGGTAAATTGTATGCTAAATACCTTTTGAGTTGCCTTGTCAGATGGCTAGAGGCAGAAAAGATACTGATTAGTGCACAGATTGGCTTCCAGCAGGAAGGGCTACTGATGACTATTGTTTCCTTCTGCATCATTTAATTCAGAAATATTCATGACCACCATCAATGTTATACGCCGCCTTCATGGATTTGAGGGCGGCATTTGACACTGTCCCTAGAGCCCGTCTGTGGGCTAAATTGTCAGCTTTACACATAGATCAGTGTTTGCTCTTTCTGATTATTACATTACAAGAACTGGTGAGGTTGCAGCTCGTCTGCATACGCTCCCAGCATCCTCGGCTGTCATC
Organism: Sphenodon punctatus; assembly: GCA_003113815.1. Taxonomy (NCBI): domain Eukaryota; kingdom Metazoa; phylum Chordata; class Lepidosauria; order Sphenodontia; family Sphenodontidae; genus Sphenodon; species Sphenodon punctatus. The sequence continues at coordinate 1,631,257 of QEPC01014780.1, read as the reverse complement.
GCTTGAGGACACCACAACTCTTCTGGGGCTTGGCTTTCCTGCCACCCCAAGCTCCACCGACCAGCGGGCCAAGAACTGGTGAGGTTGCAGCTCGTCTGCATACGCTCCCAGCATCCTCGGCTGTCATCGCTCGAGGACACCACGACTCTCCTGGGGCTTGGCCTTCCTGCCGCCCCAAGCTCCACCGACCAGCGGGCCTAAAGGCGCGCGCCTTACAGGTACTTTTCTCCATTTCTTTTCTACTGTACTTCCCCCTCCTATCTTACTCACTAACATGTCTGCCCTATTTTCTCGCCTTTTCTTTCCCTCCTCTCCTTCTCCTCTTCCTGTCCATCTTTTTCTTCCTCTACTTTTCTCCTCCCAGCTTCTTCCTCCCCCCAACCGATCACCACTCTCTAACCTCCCCCATACATCCTTTGCTCCCTTGGCTACTTTCTCTCATTGCTCCCCTTCCACTCCTGTCTCTAGCCTTCCTCGATGCTCCCCTTCTCCCAATCTTATCCCTATTCCTCCTGTCTCTAGCCTACCACGACGCTCCCCTTCTCCCAATCTTATCCCTATTCCTTGCCTCCCCCCTCATCAACTACCATTTTTCTGCTCCCTCTGGAACTGTCGCTCATCTATCAGTAAAGCTCCCTATATCCATGATCTTTTCCTCTCTCGCTCCCTCCAGCTCCTTGCCCTTACTGAAACTTGGATCACTCCCTCGGACTCTGTCACGCCTGCTACCCTCTCCTGTGGGGGTCTCTCCTTCTCTCACCAACCCCGCCCTGAAGGACGGGGTGGTGGGGTGGGCCTCCTTCTTGCTAAATCCTGTCAGTTCCAACCAATTTCTCCTCCCCCCTCTCTCTCCTTCCATACCTTTGAGGCTCACTCCGTGCGCCTCTACTCCCCCCTCCATCTACGTGTTGCTGTCATCTACCGTCCCCCTGGTCCTCTCTCTTCCTTTCTTTCTGACTTTGAGTCCTGGCTCACTTTCTTCCTCTCTGTTGATATCCCCACTCTCATCCTTGGTGACTTCAACATTCATGTTGATGACCCATCTCAGCCCTCAGTCTCTCGCTTCCTCTCCCTAGCCTCCTCCTTCAACCTCCACCTTTGGACCAACTCCCCCACCCATACTAATGGCCATTCTCTTGATCTTGTCCTCTCTAGAAACTGCTCTGTCGCTGATCTCTCCTTCGATCCTCATCCTATATCAGACCACTTCCTTGCCTCTTTCAACATTTCCCACTGTCCCCCCTCCTCTTCCCCTTCTCTACGCCCCTTCCGTGACCTTCAAGCTATTGATCCCCTGGACTTTGCCTCCTCTCTCTCTCCCCTTCTTCCTACAGTCTTCTCTTCCTCCTCCCCTGACTCCGCTGTCTCTGCTCTCAACGCCTCTCTCTCCTCCACACTTGACTCCCATGCCCCTCTCTCTTCCCGCCCTGCCTTCTCCCACAACCCCCGTCCTTGGCTCACCCCTAGTATCCGCCACCTCCGTTCTTGCACTCGTGCTGCTGAACGACTCTGGCGCAAATCCCATTCTCACGCTGACTTCCTTCACTTCAAATTCTGTCTCTCCACCCTTACTTCTGCTATCTCCCTTGCTAGACAACACTACTATGCCTCCCGCATTGAGTCCTGTTCTCGGGACCCTCGCCGCCTGTTCTCTACCTTTGACTCCCTCCTCAAGCCTCCCTGTCCTCCCCCTCCTTCTTCCCTTTCTGCTCAGGATCTTGCCTCCTTCTTCACCTCCAAGATAGAAAAGATCCGCCTCGACATCGCTTCCCACTCCTCTCTTCCCACTCCCACCCCTCTCCCTCCTCCCCCTCCTTCTCTCATGTCCTCCTTCTCCCCTGCCTCCTTTAAGGAAATCTCCTCTCTGCTCTCCTCCTCCAACCCTTCCACTTTCCCCCTTGATCCCATTCCTTCCCACCTCCTCACCTCCATTACTCCCACTTTCGCCCCTTCCTTCCTGCACATCATCAACCTCTCCCTCTCTATCAGTCAAATGGTGCCTGGTCTATGCAAGCCCTGGCGGCTTTAAAACAGGCTAGGGTGCTCTTAATGAATATCATCAGCTTCTATAGGTGGAAGGGTGGGCATTTAATTCCCCCGGCTCTGAAAGTACTCTCTGTCAAACTGATTCCACAGCTAATATATGGTACCCAGTTTTGGGCCCTCCAAAAGTTGCCTCTGTTGGAGCGAATTCAGTCAGGTTTTATACGAACAATTCTAGCAGCTCCAGCAGGAACTTCAAATGCAGCCCTCTACGCAGAATGTGGGTTTTTCCCACTGAGTAAGAAAATTTGGGCTAGAGCCTTTTGTTATTGGCTCCGACTTCTTTTTGGGTTAGCTGCCCCATGGTCTCTTCTGGTTTGTCGTGATTCGTTCCAGAATCCCTGGGTAGATATGGTTAAGAAGTGGGCCTGTATGTTAGGCCTTTCGCCTGAAGCTTTATTGCCCTTAGGCTTCAGAAGTGCCTCTAGACTTCTACTCAGGAGATTACATGATATCTCAGTACAGGAGCAAAGGGCTTCCTTGAACTGTTGTAGTTTTCTATGCAGCTTTTCCCAGATGGTAGTCCTTCCACAACTCCTTCCGACTTATCTGGATGGGGGTCTTTCCTTATTGGCCAGGTGCTTGTTTTTTCTGGCAAGATTGGATTTGGTACCCTTAGCTTCAACTCAGGGTAGATACAGGGGGTGCCGAGAGCTGGCCATCTTTGCCATTGTGGTCAAGGGGGGTTGAATCTTTGGTGCATGCTTTTTTTTTCCTGCCCCTTCTATGACTGCTTTCAGAAAAAGTATATAACCCCTCTGTTCGCTCACCATCAGAGTCACTCAGAAGAAGGGTGTTTACGGTTTTTGTTATCTGACCATTTATCGATTGTCACTTGGGCAGTAGCTATTTTCCTGACTTTAGTTTTGAAGAGCAGACAGTCAGAATCCATCTAGTTATAGGGGAGGTGCTTTCAATTTTAGTGACTTCTCTGTCTTTCTGGACTGATTTTAGTTTGTATTGATTGATTTAAGTTAAATTTAAGTCGGAGGGGATGATAATCTGTTTTAGTTGGATTTGTGTAGTAGTTTAAAGGGGTGCTGAAAATTTGGATGAGGCTGTAATGTATTTACTGCTGGTTTTGCAATGACTTTTGTCAAGCAATAAAGTTTATTTAATATTATTAACTACCACCGCCTGCATTTTCCACTAGGGATGGGTGAACAGAACAGAGTTTGGAAATTCAGTTCGGTTTGGTTCAAAAATCGAGTTCGGTTAGGAAGTTTGGTTCAGTTGACCAAACTATTCGAGTTCGGTCCAAACTCCGAACTTCCGAACATAGTTCGGAAATTCAAACCCCATTGAACTAAATGGAATATTATCTTATAGGGATGGGCAAACAGAACCAAGTTAGGAAATTCGATTCGGTTCGGTTAAAAAATCGAGTTCAGTTCAGAAGTTTGGTTCGGTCGACCAAACTGGTCGAGTTTGGTCCGACCTCCGAACTGCGTTCGCCCATCCCTATTTTCCACAACATTTGTAAGAGAGGCAGGCCCATGTTGGAGAACCAGTTAGCTCTGGTGAGCCAGTGCCCCTGTTCTGGAACCAGATGAGCAGAGCAGCACATAGCTGGAGAGATCAGGGACACCTTGTGCTGGCACAAATCAGTGACACTTGAATGCTACTTTTAATAAGTTGAATAAGCTATTTAATAATTTTTCTTTTTTAAAAAAAGTTCAATAACTCCTATAGAAATTTTTCCAGTATGTCAGTGTATTTTCCTCTAGACAATCCAGCGCCCCCAACCCCGCTGCACCTGATGCTATTTCCCGTACTTTCCTTTCTGTGGACATTCCCTATTGACATTTGTAGATGAGTCAGCTGCAGCCTTGAAGCTCTTCATTTTCCTATTGTCATTGATAGGCTAACCAGGTCTGGGAATAACAGTAAGAAGCGTAGAGGCACAGGTGCACTTCTGGCTACAATGCCCTCCCACGCATGCCCACACCTGCGGGTGCATGGCCAGAGATTGCATGGCTGTTTTTAACTTACCCAACACTCCTTCCTTTCCAACTCCAGCCCCCAAAGCAGCTCATTCCTATGTCATACAACCGTTCCCTACTGCCCCCCTTTATTTCCCCCTCCCTGGGAAGGCGAGCAAGTGCATGACCAGAGATGGCATGGCCATTTTTGGTGTACCAAAACCCCCCCTCTTCCCTTCAAACTCCAGTTCCCCAAATGGCTTATGGCTAAGCCATACTGCCATTCTCCACTGCCCCAAGTTCCCCAAACCACCCATCTTTCCCAGAAGAATAGAAACCATGGATTGTGAAAAATATAACAAATGTATTTAACAATATACATTTTAACTTTAGTATAACTTGATTTATTGAATTTTACTAAACTTTAATTATAAAATATAAAAAAGTTGCTTTATATAATGGTCTTTAGGAAAGTTGGGTCATTTCAATATGCGTGAAACATATGAAAATATACAGCCATCGCACGGTTTTACAAGAGCCCTTTTCAAAATACTGCCCATGAGCTTTATAACCCATATAAACTTGATCCACAGCATTCAGATGCTATTTAGCATTCTAATTTAAATTCAAAATTGAATGGGTTGTTCAATTTTCAGGTGAAGATTTTGTACCCTCATGGCAGAGGATGTGAGACTAGGTGACCAAGAATTGATCATGAGAGGAAATTTCTCCTAAAATTATAATTTTTCATGCAAAAGAAATACATACATGATCTTCTCCTTTTCCCCTTTTCTCTTGCATGACCAATGAAACAGTGTAGGTTCTTGTTGGATACACTATTCAAAAATTCAGATCTACGATAAAGTTCAAGAAGGATATATATATATATTAACTGCTTCCAATAAGAGGATCATCTTTGTCCTGACCCACAGCTAGTGATATAGAGAAATGTTTGCCCTGGTCGTTACATCTCAACCTCTTAGGTTTTCTGTAAAGGATTTTGATCATGAGCGCACATGCCATCAGGGAAAACAATGATCAAAAAAAAAATCTGTCAAGTCTTATTTTATTTAACTCAAGTCTTTTCTTCCTTTTTCTTCTCAACTAAGAAGAGGGTATGGATGTCCATGTGACTGTTGGCGTTGCTTTTTCAGCTGCTGTTTGACATCTGCTCTGCCCTAGTTCTATTTTGACAATTATTTTGAGGAAAAGCAATGCCGATGAAAGGCTCTGAGATGACAGAAGTTTGCAACTGTGAACTTCTGTATTTATCCACAGGAAAGAGAGAGGCGAGGCAGCAGCAATGAAAATTTACCCAGTCTGACTACCCTGACAATTTGACTCAATCCTGACCTGGAGGGACTAACGCAGAAAGGAAATTTAGTCTCAAAGTCTTTAAAGCCCTTTCTCACTCTGCCAAGGAGGATACGAGTTAATTGTGATGCTGAGAACTTTGGCATCATCAACACCTGCACTAACTGATGACACAAACTCAATCAATAGGGAGAACAATTGTGGTCATTACAAGCTTTATATTTTTCTCAAGAGACACATTCTCTAAATAAAATGTGTAAAACATGACAGTGCCTGTCAAGTCTATTCTAATTCCATCATTTTTTCATCAAGTTTACTTCTGCTTCCCAGTTGGAAAAGTTACTTTGTTTTTTATTGCTTCTGTCAAGAGTCCACCTGGACAGACCAGGTACATTACGCCCACTCTTTCTACTTAGTTGAGTCAGTGGTGGAAATCACTTCTCCTCAGCACATGAATCCTGTTGCAGGACCAGAGCTGAAGTGAGTAGTAGCGTCCTACCTGCGAGTAATAGGGGCGTACACCAGGCCCCCATGTTGTTTTCATTTTTGTTTTCGTTTTCATTATTTAAAAGTCATTTTCATTATCGTTATTAATGACAATGTCATTTTTGTTATCATTGTCATTATCATTATCAGTTTCATTATCAGTACAGTTTCAAACAAAGTTTTTATTTTTTGTATTGTCGTCAGTATTGATTCCCGTGTGCAACTAAGATCTATCTAAATCTAAGGGAGTCAGGGGAAGGGAAAAGGAAAACTATCTATTATCTAATCAATTATCTATATAACTATTCTAATCTAATCTATAGGTCTATAATATATATCTATATCTAATCTATACTACCTATCTATATATAATGTAAAGGGGGGAGAATGGCAGGGAAAAGGAGAAAGTAAAATGTAGGGTATGAGGAAGGAAAGTTATTGGTAATACAATGAGGGCTAGGGAGGATTTTTGTGTGCAAGCACCGAAGGTCTGTAAATGCAACCTGACAAGCAGAGCTCTCAGAGAAAAGAGAGAAAAAGCCTGGCCCTCCCATTATAAAGGGCGGTAGTGCCCTTTCCTCAGAGCCCCCCTGATTGGTTGTGGGAGGCAGCGGACATTGAGCAATCACAGAGTGCCATGAGACTGCTGGGGCTTGCTTGTGCTGCTCATTGGCCAGCGATACATCCACCAGGTACTGCTGAGCTGCTCGCCCCTCCCAGCACAGGCACAGTTCAAGAGTTCAACCCTGTTTAGGGCTCCAAGATGTCTGTTCCCTCCTTACCTCGCCACATTTTCCCTCAAAAACCCAACTGCCACAGCACTAATAATAACGACAATAACGACATTGTCATTTTTATTGTAATTATTCTCGGTTGTTGTTTTTGTTATCGTTATCCTTGGTTGTCGTATTCTCGGTTGTCGTTTTCATTATCGTTATTCTTGGTGGTTGTTTTTGTTATTGCAATAGCGAAAACAAAAGCAACAATGTTATTTATCATTATTGTAATGATATTGTAATGATATTGTAATCATTACTGTAATTGTATTGTAATTACAAAAATTATATCCACACCCTTAAAACACTCGCAATTTTGAGCAGCTTGTTGAATGCCTGAGAGGCACCTGCACACATTTGCAGATGCTTGATGGGATGCCTGAAATTGTGCAGTGCATAAAAATAAATACCAGGGGGAGGTTGAGAGGGAGATTCCTTGCAGGATTCAGAGGTTCCAGGTGGTGGTGGGGAGGGTGTTTCCTACTCACAGCAAGGGAGCACAGGGGGGGCCTCTGGATGGTGGGGAGGGTGTTTCCTACACACAGCATGGGAGTGCAGGGAGGTCTAGGTGGTGAGAACAACAGGAGGTGCAGGTGGGCAGGGGTAGGCCACCTCCGATCTCTCTCTGGCTAGATGCTGTGTTGCCTGCCCAGGATGCAGACTCGGGTCTCGCTGGAAGCTTCTGTGACCTGTAGTTCTGATCAGCTCTGCCTGCCATTTCCTAATGCACAAGGAACTTGTTAAACTACACCTTCCAGGAGTCTCTGTTAGTCCTCAGCCTGCAGAGATAGAGCCTCTCTGGGGCCTTCTGAGAAGTGTAGTTCCAAAAAGCTCCTTGAGCTTTAGGAAATGGCAGCTGGAGCTGATTGGAACTACACCTTCCATAGATTCCCAACCAGGCCTAAGTCTGCGGCCTGGATGGGCAACATGACATCTAGTCAGAGAGAGATTGGAGATGGCCTTCACCCCTCCCCCACCTGTACATCCTACTATTCCCACCACTCAGAGACCCCCACCCACCTACACCTCCTCACCTTAAGTAGTAACACTCATGCCGCCACTGCATGGAGCCTCTGGACCCTGTAAAGAGCCCCTTTACTATCCTCAGGTGTTTATTTTAAATGCTTTATATGTAAAATGGGCAGGTTTCAACCAATAAACACTGCCCAAATCTGTTTACATCAGGTCAGGCAGTGTGGATTCGATAGGCCCTCCTGTATTCATGGCTGCCCATTTCAACCCTACCCAGGAACCAAAAAGCAATTCAGTAATTTGGGGGTCTCCACAGGACATGGTTGTGGTCAGATTGCTGTAACCTTTAGGGATGGGCGAACAGAACACCGTTTTGATGTTCGGACGTTTGGTCGTTCGGTTTGAAACCCAAGTTTGGGTTTGGCTGGTCAGTTCAGCGGAGTTTGGTTCAGCCAAACTCGGCCGAATGTTAAAAAAAGTGCTATCAGTACCGAAACTGATTTTTTTTTTCAGTATCGGTATTTTTGGCTCTGAAACCACCCCTGGTGTCCACCCCTGGTGCCAGGAAGTCTGCTCCTCAGCTGACTCCTCCTTCCAGTCATATTTTTCCTGCCCAAAGTCACATTTTTCCCACCGCCGAACTCATCGAAACTTTTCCGAACTGTTCGGAAGTTCGAGCATTCGGTTTGGAAGTTCGGTTCGGCCGTCTGAACAGGCCGAGTTTGGGACGAACTCCGAACTTCCGAACCGTGTTCACCAATCCCTAGTAACCTTACCTCCCCAATAGATCTGTAAACAATTTTCAAAGAGAGTTAATAAACTTGAAGGTCTCTACATGGTAAGAGAGCCATGAAAGAGGAAGCAGTGGTTGTCAATTAATTGTGATTATTTTTGCCATCTCGGGAACGGAGATCAATTTCCCAATGCGACACAATTTCTCGATTCTTACAATACCGCAGGATACCATCCTGATTTACTGACTTTACATTTACCATTTTCCATGTATTGCATACTGTTCATTTACCACTTACCACATTGTTGAGGATAATGTTTTAGTTCCGAGTTTCTGTCTATTCGATGTTTCTGCATTTCTAAGCCAATAAAGGTGAAAATAGCCCACCCCTTAGCTCCCCTCCCCCTGTCTGACCAAACAGAGTTTTAAAAATCAGTGCCTCCGTTCCAGTGCCTCCACTTAGAATTTTTGAAGTCTGCAACTGGATTGCAGATTTGTAAAGGAATCTACATACCAGTCAACGAGTGACAAGGAAGTACAAGGGGAAATGGAGTGAAGAGAAAATAGAAGAAATGTGGTATTGTGCTGGTATTACCTCTCAGGTTTAAAACTGATGGCAAAACAATAAACACCAAAATAATAAACAGCAAAGCAGTAAACAAGATCCTAGTCAAACAAATTATCAGTAAATCAGAAACAAAAAGGCCGATTGAGACATTACTGAGTACTGAGAGATTCTCAATTCGACCAAGATTGTATCAGGGAACCAGGATTTCAATAGGAATTCCTGATTTTGCAAAATCTCATTTCAGCCTGAGAGAATACCTGAGTACCAGAAGTAGCTCAAAAGTTCAGGGAATCAGCATACATAAAACAAACCTAACACATCTCCTCTACCCATTCCCTCCAGTAACACCTAGGTCTAAATGGCAGGCCAGTCACGCCTGGGTTCTTTCTGATCTTACTTCTAACCACAGTTTAGCCTCTCCAAAATTATTCTTATATATATTAATAACTAAAAAAATATTACTAAATGAAAAACATTTTAGTTTTAGATATTGAAGGACCAGCAGGTGCCTAGTTCCAGGATGTCTTCCTTGCTGGTAAAAAAAAGAGTTCCAAAAGGGATCAGAAGGGAAAGCACTTGAATTAGAGGTAAAAAAATCTGTCCAAATTTCATCAAAATTGGATGGGAAGCAAAGAAGTTACAGCTGAAAACGCATTCACACAAGCCTTAATGCTTATAAAAATTTTATTTATTTATTTTGTGGAATTTTATGCCACTCCCTCCTGCACAACACCAGCCTGGGGAGACTCACAACATTATAAAATCACAACAAAATTAACAATTAAAATTACAACTAAATATTTAAAAACCTAACATTACTAAAAAGCAGACCAAAACCCTTCCCCTACTCCCCTATCCATCTCCTTCCAGTCTGGTGCTAAGAGGGCATTTGTCAGGAGGTAACTCCATAGCCTAGACATGGCCACTGAGAATGCCCTCCCCATCATTGCCACCCGGGAAACCCAGAGGACCTCGAGTCGGGCATTCCTGGACAACTGCAAGGGCTGTTGCATAGCCTGGGGCATGAGACGGTCCCACAGGTAAGTGGGGCTTAGACTTTTTAGGGCTTTATAGGTCAGCGCCAACACCTTGAATTGAACTTTGAAGACAATAGGCAGCCAGTGCAGAGAACGTAGCTTTGGTGTAATGTGCTCACGATGACCTGTTCCCATCAGGAGATGGGCTACTGCATTCTGCACCAGATGCAGCCTCTGGACCATCACCAAGGGTAGCCCCACATAGAGTGTGTTGCAGTAGTCCAATCTAGAGTTAATGAAGGCATGGATGATGGTGGCCAGGTCAGAGTCTGAGACATACGGCCTTAGCCATTGCACCAGATGTAACTGATGAAAAGCGCTCCTCACCACAGCCACCACCTGGGAATCCAGGCAGAGCTGTGAATCAAGGAGCATCCCCAGACTACAGACCTGGGTGGGTTAAAGGGGGGGAAACCCCATTAATGAAAGGAGCCACCACCTCCTTAGCCCTACCCACCAGCATCACCTCCATCTTGTTGGGATTCAACTTCAGTCAGCTCACCCTCATCAAATTTCCCAAAGCCACCAAACACCAGGTAAGTACCAAGAGTTCTGGGTCTGCAGAAAATCAGAGGTAAAGTTGTTTATCATCAGTGTACTGATGAAATCATATGCCGAACCCACTCATGACCTCGCCCAAAGGCTGCATATACACGTTGAACAGAAGGGAGACAGAATAGAACCCTTTGGGACTCCACACATGAGATGCCAGGGAGATAATGAACATTCCCTGTGAACCACCCATTGAGTTCTCCCAACCAGGAATAAGCAGAACCATTCAAGAACAATTTCTCCCACCCCGGCCCAGTCCCACAGGCAAGCCACCAACATCTCATGGTCAACAGTATCAAACACTGTTGACAGTTCTAGTAAAATCAAAAGAGACGATCTGACCTCATCTAATCCATGGCACAGGTCATCAACCAAAGCCACTGGCACAGTCTCAGTGCCAAACTGAGGGCAAAAACCAGACTGCGAGGGATCCAGAAAACTGACCCGATCCAGATGCCCCTGAAGCTGCTGAGTCACCACCCATTCAATAACCTTCCCTGAAAAGGGAAGGTTAGAGACTGGCCAACAGCTGGCAGGGGAGCCAATGTCAAAAGATGGTTTCTTGAGCAGAGGTCGCACCACCGCCTCTTTAATGTGGCCTGGCTATCTGGCCTTCCTAAAGCAGGCATTGACAGCAATGGCCCTAATGTCTACCGGCAGGCCTTGACCAGCCAGTATGGGCATGGATCTAATTCACAGCAGGTGGCTCTAACCGTCCCAAGGACATCTGCCGCATCAGTTGATCCCATGGAAATTAGACAACGTGGGGCCTCCACAGCCTCGGGTTCACCTACTGCTATAAGTGCAACATCAAAGTTGTGATGAGTCAGAGCGATTTATCTACGAAAAAGTCGACAAACGTGTCACAGTGAGCACTGAAAGATTCCAGTTCTATGCAGATAGAGGACAGACTAACCAGTCTCTGCACCACCCGGAAATGCTCAGCTGAATGTCATGAGAGGGTTCGGGGTGCGATGTCACCAATATGCTGATGATACTCAGATGTACCTCTCTTTTTCAGCTGAGCTAGACCCTGCTGTCTCGTTGCTATCCCAGTGTTTGGAGGCTGTAGCAGAGTGGTTGCGGCAGAGCAGACTGAAGCTCAACCCTGATAAGACAGAGGTGATGGTGGTGAGGAGGGCGAGGAAGGTGTTGGCTCTCCTGATTGGAGGGGGTCCACCCTCCTATAGCTCAGCGGGTTCTGAGTCTGGGGGTGGTGTTGGACTCAGATCTCCGCCTGGATCGAAGGTGGAGGAGGTGGCCACACGTCTCTGGGATGGACCTGGCCTCCCTCATCCATGCCTTTGTCGCCTCGAGGCTGGACTACTGTAATGTGCTCTACGCGGGGATGCCCTTGTTCCTGGTCCAGAGGCTGCAGGTAGTGCAGAATGCAGCGACCCAGCTCCTGATGGGGACGAGTTGTCAGGAGCATATAACACCTGTGCTCTGGACTCTGCGTTGGCTTCCAATAGCGTGCCGAGCCAAATTCAAGGTATTGATCTATAAAGCCCTTCACGGTCTGGGCCCCTCGTACCTCAGGGACTGCCTCGTCCTCCGCGTCCCAGAGTGTCTCCTTCGGTCTGCCGGGGGTGCCTTCTTGGAGGCCCCCCGTGTTAAGTGGGGGGGGCACAATGGAGAGGGCATTCTCGGTAGCCGGGCCACAACTTTGGAACTCCCTCCCAGAGGAAGTTCACCTGGCCCCCAGCCTTTTGACATTCCGGTGGGCTTGTAAGACCTGGCTGTTTGCCCAGGCCTTTGGGGAGGGGAGTGTCATGGGTTGGAGATCCGCACCCCCACTTTACCAGGTTTGAGTGACTCAGTTTCCCTCGCGTACAGCCCACTTGAACCAGTTTCCCTCTCTGGCCGGTTCAAGCCTTCCGCAGGGACAACCCCTTTGTCACTCAAGGGCCCAATCCTTCTTGTTTACAGACTCTTTAATCTCTGGGTTCACAAGACCTTGAGAATTCTTGTTGCTCACTTGTGTTCCAATGTTAGACACAGACACTTCTTCATAAAGATAAGTAAGTTTATTGAATACATAAGCAAGGTTGTTGATACAGAGTGGTTACTAGAAATCAAAGGTAAATATAACGCATTCCTGATCTATACTAGTTGAGTTCCTAAATAAGCATCTTACCCTACAAAGGTCCATAAGTTTCTCTCAGTCCTTGATGTAAGCGACTGGGCCGTCATACTTAGAGTTTCTAGATAGCAAAATTATGTCTTTCAGTTCATGGTTTTTCACAGCCTTGCTGGCTGGCAGCTTTTAGGATTCAGATGAGAGTGCTCAAGGTGGCTCTGGGCAAGCGATAGCGAAGCTGGCTTAATGGCCCTTGCTTTAGTATCTTGCCTGGTCCCTTTGTTTCGGGTTTCCCGCCTAGGAGAAATGTGTGACCTGTCACGTAGGCAACCCAGGCAAACATGAAGGTTGTTTTGCATCTCCACAGGTCTGTCTGGCTAGGGTTCCCAAATACACATTCTTTGTATCTCTTTGCATTTCCTGGAGCTTGGTCACATGTCACAGTTCTGATTTGGGTTTTACAGTCATCAATTGTAACATTACATACATGTGGAACCTTTTGCTTTGTATATTTACCAGGCTTGTAGTCTACATGTAGGACCGTGTTACACGTGTGTGATCCTATGTTCCTCCATGGCAGGGGGATGAGGGGTTAGGGTTTTATCTCTCCCTTACCTTTTTATTTGTTTATCCTGACCCTGTTTAAATTGCTTGGATTTTAAAAATATTTTATTTTTTATGTTGTTTTACTGAATTGTATGCCGCCCCGGGATGCCATTGGCATGGGGGGTGACTAATAAATGTACTAAATAAATAAACATGACTTTGCAGATGCTATGAGGGTAACAGAGAATGTGTTCTCTGCTGCCCGCACAGCTACAACATATACTTTCAAACTAGCTCTATGCTGAAATTGGTCAGCTTCAGTGCGAGTACAGTGTCACCATCACTCTAACCGCTGCCCTTCCTGATTCATCCGTCATAGACCCATCATAGATCCAATGGCCTCATTCAGCAAGATGTTCCAAAGAGCTACGGGGTCATTGAGCGATCAATCATCGGGATTGGGAGGTAATCCCTCTAGAGAATTCCTGAATCTCTCTGGTTCCATAAGCCTCTGGGGGCAAATATGCACCAGGAGACTGGTCCTGAGGTGATAATTATCTGACCATGACAAGGGCACAGCTGACACGTCTCCCACCACCGGATCCCCTGTCTCAAAGCCAGTACAGAATATCAAATCAAGGGTATGTCCTCCATCCTGTGTTGGACCAACAACCCTCTGAAACAGTCCCATGGTTGTAATGATGGCCATGAACTCACGCTCTGCTCCCCCAAGATTGGCGTCAGTATGGATATTGAAATTCCCCAGGACTATAGCCCTTGGAGATTGCAAGACCACCTCCGACACCAATTCAGCTAGAGCGTGTAGGGATGCTGCTGTACGGGTAGGTGCGCAGTATATCAGCAGCAGTCCTAATCTGTCTCCGGCCAAATCAACCACAAGATGGATGCCCTCTATACCCAAAATAGTCTGTGCTGGATATCTCCTCACAGACCAAGTATCCTTAAAAATAATGGCTACACCACCCCTCAGGTCGAGGTTGATGCTGTACAGCGTACCAAGCTGGAACAAGATCAGCCAGGATTGGCCCCGACTCACTGTCCAGCCAAGTCTCTGTAATACACACGAGGTAAAAAAATAAAATTAAAAAGGGGACCTTTTATCCAAGACCTTTTCTGAAGTTTGTAAGAGATTATTGCTTTTGTGAAGGGAATAACCTGTCAAACGTTAATCCAAACTGGAAAACAAAAATGTAATAGCTGGAAATGATTCTGCAAACCACACAGTTAAATTGCTTATAAAATCAGAAACCTTTATCCAATAAGAGTGTGCATGTCATTTTTGTTATTATACTGATAACAAAAAATGTCATTTTTGTTTTCATTATTACAATAACGAAAACAGCAACCGAGAATGTCAAAAACAAGAACCGAGAATACCGATAACAGTAACGATAACGATAACAATACCGATATAAAAAGCGATACCAAAAATGATACCAAGAACAATACCAAAACGATAATAAAAATTATAACAAAAAGGATAGCAAGAAACAAAAACGACAATGTCATTATTATTGTCATTATTATTAGTGCTGCGGCAGTTAGGTTTTGGAGGGAAAATGTGGAGAGGGAAGGAGGGAGAAGGCATCTCAGAGTCTTAACAGGGTTGAACTCTTGAACTGTGCCTGTGTTGGGAGGGGAGAGCAGCTCAGCAGTATCTGATGGATGTATCACTGGCCAATGAGCAGCGCAATCAGGGCCAAAGGTCTCATGGCACTCTGTGATTGCTCAATGCTTGCTGCCTCCCACAACCAATCCAGAGGGCTCTGGGGGAGGGCACTGCAATCCTTTATAATGGGAGGGCCAGGTTTTTCCCCTCTGCTCTGTGAAAGTTCTGCTTGTCAGGTTGTGTTTACAGAACTGTGGTGTTTGCACACAAAAAGTCCTCCCTAGCCCTCATAAGAACATAAGAAGTGCCATATTGGGTCAGACCAATGGTCCATCCAGCCCAGCATCCTGTCTCTGACATTGGCCAATCACAGTGGCTTGGGAGAAGCACCCAATAGGTCACAATGGGGAATCCATTCCCTGTTGTTTTCCCCCAGGGCTTGTAATGTTCCCTGATCCTGTCTGGCTAATAGCTGCTAATTGATCTATCTTCCAGAAACTTGCCCAAACCTCTTTTAAACTCACATATAGTACTGGCCCTTACCACAGCCTCTGGCAGTAGATTCCACAACCCAGTTATACACTGAGTGAAAAAATATTTTATTTTATTTGTTTTAAATGTGCCACCCATTGTATCAGCACCAATACCTTTACTTCCTCAAACCCTACATTTTACCTACATTTTACCTTCTCCCCCTGTACATTATATATAGATAGGTAGTATAGATTAAATATAGATATATATTATAGACATATAGATTAGATTAGAATAGTTATATAGATAATTGATTAGATAATAGATAGTTTTCCTTCTCCCTCCCCCTGTCTCCCTTAGATTTAGGTAGATATTAGTCGTGCATGGGAATTGATAATGATACCAAAAATAAAATCTTCATTTGAAATGGTATTGATATCCATATCGATAATGATAACAAATATTGATAATTATATTGATACAACAACAAAAACAATAACAAAAATGATAACGGTAGCAAAAACGATAATAACATTGTCATTAATAATGATAACAATGAAGACTACATTTTAAAATAACAAAAACAAAAAATGAAAACAATGTGGGGGCCTGGTGCACACCCCTAGCTTCCTTTGGAAATCCTCACTGATCCCATAGATCAGATCTCAAACTCTAATATGTATAAGTATTTCATCAGGTGTCACCAGACAAGACAGGGTGGGGAGGATACCACACCTTGGGTATCCTACCCCTCCCTGGGCAGCTGAACCACATGATGCATTGCATTGCATGGCTAGCAGGAGCTAGATGCTCCCCCTGCCCTGTGGTGAAGCAAATAAGCTGCCCACTATGCGACCTGTCCTTAGAAATATTCCAAGGATGCATAATGGAGCAGTCTTACCCCAGTGGGGTAAGGCTGCCCAGGGTAGGGCAGTCTGTGTGGCCAGGCTGCTTCTGTCCGCCATGAGGCAACCACATGGCAGGGCCAGGAGTGAGGGGCACGGATGCCTGTTGCACACAATGAAATCATGGCCAGGGCGGGCTTGAAGTCTGGTCAGGGGAGGGAGGCTGGGCAGGACAAGGCAGGGAAGGCTGCACACTCCTGAAACTGGAGTCGTGGCCTTCCCTGGCTGTGGTGGTGGCTCCAAGGGCCAGCCCACGGAGCCTCCCCAAACCATCTGGTTGCTACCCATGCTTGCCCTACTGTGTGGCAGCAGTGATTGTCCACCATGGGGACATGCAGTGATCCAGCTGTCGCTGCTCATGTGGAGACACCCATCATTGCAAATTCCCTTCCCCTGCTGCTGCACATTCTTCCACGCAGCTTTTCCCCTCTGCTGGCCCAAACTATGTCTGCAACATTAGAGTTCCAGGACTAGTTGTTATTCTATTCAGCTGAATCCCAATTAATATAAGTCAGTCATTGAAGGCAGCGTTGTTATTACCATTTTGGAATAGAGCTGCAGATGCGCAGAATGGTCCGGCTGCGGGGCTGTTCTGCACGTGTGCACCCTTTCCAAAAATGGCGCTGGCAGCATTGGTGCAATTTTGGGAAAGGGCAGCCAGTCTGCGCATGGGCAGACCAGATGTCTTTTTTCAAAATGGCACTGATGCCACTTTGGGAAAGGCACAAATGAGCAGAACAGGCTCGGTGGCTATTTTGCACATGCACAGGGTTTTTTATTTTTTACTTTTATAACAAAAACTGATGACCGCTGGATACCACAAATCTAAAGACTCTGGTTAAGGAAATAAGTAGTAAATGCATCGCCTGTAATATCTTATTTAGCATCTTCTCATGCTGCTGCCCAATCGCATGGTGTAAAGTCAAAACCTTTCAGTGAGATTTTATTAGTGCTGATATTTTCAGTCTCTAGCATTTTGTCTCCTTTCCTTCCCTCTTTACAGTATAAAAAAATAGCAAAATGTTAATTAAATGTTCATTAAAGTAAATCAAAAAATGAACCTCTTCTTATGTGGAATTTTCAGCCATTGCTGCCAAGGTTCATATTGCTCTCAAGTGTTTTATCCTAATGACTATGTAAACAGTCTTACTTTCCAAACAGCAGGCTAATTTCAGCTCCCAAGGGGAAGCTTGGAGAGCCACAAGTCATTTCAGGATAGGACAGTGGCCAGAGAGGCTCATTCAATTTCTGTCAGCAACAAACACCTACTGACAGCATGTGGCCATGGGGGAGAACTCATTGGTCCACTAACCACATCATTAGCTCCTGACTACTTCAAACCTATTCAGGCATTTGAGAAACACTCCATCAAGTTCACAATAAAGTCTGTGCTTGAAAGCACAGTCTTGATATAAACTTTGGATTTTACTTGTGTTGCGGCATAGACATCTACCTGTGAAAATGTGCTATGGTTAGTGAGACTTGTTATCTGACCATTAGAACCCTATTCTACTGTGACAAACAAGATTTGGTATTTGTTTATAATATATGTGTTCTATTTTAACAATATGCAGACTTGTCGACTACAAGGCTGTGGGCACTTATGTGCTGTCACACCAGAGCCCAAGGAGGAAAATCTGAGGTGGCAAAGAGTGATGTCATCCCCCTGCACCAAAGACACTCTCTAGCATGACGAGGGAGTCCTGGGATGGTGGGGAATGATGTCATCCCCTCAGTCCAGCTCCAAAATAAGCCAGGGATTCCCCAGGCAGAGGGGGCGGGACCCCATTGTTGCACAGGGATAAATGCCCAGGGAAAGCCAGGTCCTGGGGTGATCCAAAAAAGAGGAGATGGCACCGGCTCAGGGTATTCTTCGAGCCACAACTCGACACTGTATCCCACCCCACTTCAGGAGTTACAGTGAAGCAGGTGATGTCTGCCACCCTCAACCAGAACGGACCCCGCATTCGCCGGGGCATGACCCAGAGTGGACCTGACACCTAGTCAGGGGATCCCGGCTGGGGGACTGGGTTATGGTTGGTGGTTAAGGTTGGTTGAAAATTCTGTTTTTAGGACACCTTGGGAATAATGGTTTTATTTGTTTTCCATTCCTGTTGTTTATATTTATTGATATAATGTTGCTTTACTGTTCTCTATTGTTCTTATGTGTTTTATGGTGATGTAAGCCATCCCAAGCTGTATATATATAAACCCTTACTCTGGCCGCTTTTAGATCCACGAATGACCTACCTCGATCAGATTCCCGGTCAGTTCGTGGCTTGATAATAATGCGTGTCCCCTTCCCTTGTGCGTGACTCGCGGCAGTGTCTCGTCTGATGTCATCTCGTGGGATTTTGGAAACCACGCACGAGCACATTGTGCACTCGTCTAAAAGCTGCCTCTGAGGGCCCAGCTACAGGTACTGGGGAGCTTTAAGATGGCAAGTAGGGGAAGGTTAGCTGGGCAAACCCTAGTCAAGGGGCTGGAGTAGTGGTCTTTGAACCCCTAGAAGGCAGCACTGCTCACTTTCCCAGAGCAAATAACACCAGGTTGGCTCACTTGGGAAAAACCCCTAGAGGTCCCAGAGCCTAGGGGCATTTAATTAAATTTTAGTATTGCCTGTTTTGAAATAAAAATACTAAGCAAAAAAGAAAAAA
>QEPC01014780.1:1537985-1604940 GCA_003113815.1 Sphenodon punctatus | reverse complement strand
GGGGCTCTGGGTTGAACTTGCGGAGGGGAATTTTTTTTTTTAAATCCAGGCTGGGCAGGGTGGGTGGGGGGTGTCCCCCCTTCCACCCATGCAGCCTGGACTCAGGCAGGTTTTTGGTGAGGTTTTTTTACATTGCGGCCATTCATTTAAATGGCCGCAATGTAAAAAAAAAATCCGGTACCCAGAATCTGGTAACCAGACTGGATTACCGGGTTGAATCCAATAATGCTGGTACGCCCAGTACCGGCATTATCGGATACCAGAAATTCCAGTAGTCCCGAGCCTAGTATTTAGCACTATAAAAACAAAAATATCTTTCAAAAGCATAAGGGTAAATGGGCCCAAATTTAACATTTAAACACATAAAAACATACAACTATTCAATTATAACCAAAAACATTAACATTGTGCACTGGGCATTTGTTATTAGTGTGTATGAGTCCATGCATTAATGTGTCAGTGTGCAAAGTTTTTTCATCTTCTTGGGCAAGCTGGAACAAAACAATGGAGGCAATGATGATGCAGTAGGGAAGTAGGGAAGTCATCTGCAAGGAAGTGCTTTTTCTTCTTCAATAATAGCAGTGACATGGCAGCACATTCTTTTCCTCATTGTGTAGTAACACCTCCGCTTCGCTCTGGAGTGGCAAATCCGCTTCTTATCAACGTTCTTTTATTTTGGTCTTTTATTTTGTGGGCGGCAGGGAAGAGGTTACCAGCACATTACCCTGCCCCTCTGACCTTATTTCTATAGGTGCAGAGGTCCTTTTGCAATGAGAGGTGTGAATCCAGGATGAAAATGCCTGGAACTCAGTGTCAGTGTTGGTGGTAAAAAGTACTTATATAGGTACTCACCAATGCAGCTTGAAAGGTGTTTTTCTTTGGAGGCTTGTGACGTGGCCTCAGTCACCATGCTGCAGGTTTCACAGGATCCTATGGGGAAGGGCTTCTTGAATCTGTGAATGAAAAGTCTTGACACACTTCATTAGTGCTTGGTATTAAGATAGCACCATTTCATCAGTCAAATTAATAATCATTTCAGTTGTTGTGGTATAGTCTTATGGGCCTTCCCATCAGGATTTATAATGAGGTGATATACTAGTCTTTTAATGCAGGATGGTATCATACGCAGATTCTTTTTTTTTCCTTTGCAAACTGAAAGTGGTCTGAACAGCAAAAGTTTTTCTGGATCCTCAGGGCCTTGCCAGCTTTTTGTATAATCTGGCCCAAAAAATTAGCATTGTTAGTGGGCAAAGGAATCCCAAATTATGTGATAAAATTCTTTGAGAAAGTTTTTCTGTTTTGATTGAAAAAGCTTTTCCACACGAATATGATTTTTTTACATCTAGGACACAGACACACAAGAACCAATACACTTAAGTAACTACAAAAATTCTATTTAAATTCAAAGCCTAACAAATAAAGTAGGCCTAAAAGTACTGCCCAGCCACAACAAAAAATTAAAACATATTATTTAATTAGGCAGTCTCGTTATAATCCAAAGAAATGCTAGGCATGAGGCCTGAACTAAGTTCATATAGTTTGTGGCATTCAGGCATTAGGGATCAGTTTAAACAAGCTGAGGGGCCTAAAAATCAAAGCAACAAATAACTCACACAGGAATGGGTCGAATTATATTCTACTGCTTCCATTTTTTTTATCCCCCCCCTTTGCTCAAGTGGGTCACATCATGAGGCATGTGAGAAAAATAGAGGAAAACAACAAAAAATACTCCAGAATGAAAATTTGGTCCACCAGTCTGAAAAATGTGGTGCCTCCTAATGTAGGAGGATATGAAAGGCATGCACCCCTAGGAGTTTATTTATTTATTTTATTTAGCAAATTTATACCCCGCCCCCTCCTGCAACGCAGCTCGGGGCGGCTTCCAACAATCACAATAAAAACGTTTAAAATTCATTTAAAAATATTAAATATAAAATATACCATATAAAACAGGGCTAGAAAAATAATAAATAAATGGGTGGGGGACTAAAATCATCCCTCCCCACCCTCCCTCCCAAAGGCCTGGGCAAACAGCCAGGTCTTACAGTTCCGCCGAAATGTTAAAAGGCTTGGGGCCAGGCGAGCTTCCTCCGGAAGGGAGTTCCACAGCCGCGGTCCCACCACCGAGAATGCCCTCTCCATCGTGGCCCCCCGTTTAACACGGGGGACCTCCAGGAGGGCACCCCCGGCAGACCGCAGGAGCCGCTCTGGGGCGCGAAGGGCGAGGCGGTCCCTAAGGTATGAGGGGCCAAGACCGTATAGGGCTTTATAGATCATCACTAGGACCTTGAACTTGGCCCGGCACACTATCGGCAGCCAGTGCAGAGCTCGGAGCACCGGTGTAATGTGCTCCCGGCGACCCGTCCCCGTAAGAAGACGAGCCGCCGCATTCTGCACCAGCTGCAGCCTCCGGGCCAAGAACAAGGGAAGCCCCACGTAGAGCGCGTTGCAGTAGTCGAGCCTCGAGGTGACGAAGGCATGGATGAGGGAGGCCAGGTCCGGGCCAGAGACATACGGACGCAGCCTACGTACCAGATAAAGCTGGCGGAAGGCAGCCTTAGCGACTGCCTCCACCTGCCGCTCCAGCCGCAGGTCTGCGTCCAATATGACCCCCAGACTCCGGACCTGCTGAGCTACAGGGGGGCAAACCCCCCCAACCAGGGGGGCCACCACCCCCTTCGCCCTCCCCACCACCATCACCTCCGTCTTATCTGGGTTGAGCTTCAGTCTGCTCAGCCGCATCCAATCCGCCACGGCCTCCAAACATTGGGATAGCACCGAGATAGCAGGGTCTGGGTCAGTAGAAAAGGAGAGGTACAGCTGAGTATCATCAGCATACTGGTGACATCGCACCCCGAACCCTCTCACGACCTCCCCCAAGGGCTGCATATAGATGTTAAATAATAATGGAGACAAGATCGATCCCTGCGGAACGCCACACGGTAAGGCGCGGGGGCTCGATGTTTCCTCCCCCAACACCACCCGCTGGCTCCTCCCCGAGAGGAATGAACGGAACCATTCAAGAACAGTCCCGTCCAGACCCCCCCGGTCACGCAGTCGTCTCAACAGCAGCCCATGGTCCACGGTGTCAAAAGCGGCCGAGAGATCGAGCAGGATGAGAAATGTCGAACATCCCGCATCCATCTCCCGGCGGAGGTCGTCCACCAAGGCCACCAACGCCGTCTCGGTGCCATAGCCGGGGCGGAACCCAGATTGAAAAGGGTCAAGGAGCCCGATGTTATCTAGATGACCCTGGAGCTGGAGCGCCACTGCCCGCTCAATAACCTTCCCTAAAAAGGGAAGGTTAGAGACAGGTCGGTAGCTGGCGAGCGCGTCTACGTCCAACGATGGTTTTTTCAGCAGGGGGCGCACCACAGCCTCTTTTAAGCAAGGCGACAACCTCCCCTGCCGAAGGGACGCATTCACCACCCTCGCCAGCACCGTCCCCAACGTCTCCCCGGAAGCTTTTATTAACCAGGACGGGCATGGATCTAGTTGACAACACGTGGCCCTCACAGACCCCAGGACATCCACCACATCGGCTGGCGTCACTTCCTGAAACTCACCCCATAAAGATGGACCAGACGGACCCTCCGCCCCCCCGCGCTCTTCCCCTACTGCTATCAACCCAGCGTCGAAATCGGCCTGAATCCGAGCGATCTTGTCTGCGAAGTAGATGACAAACTCCTCACAGCGGGCCCGGGACAAGTCCCCATCCAGGCGGAGGGAGGCCGGACTCACCAGCCCCCGCACCACCCGAAACAGCTCCGCTGGACGCGACTTCGCAGACGCTATGAGGACGGCGAGGAATTCCTTCCTCGCCGTCCTCACAGCCTCCACATAGGACCGCAAATGGGCCCTATGGAGAAGACGATCGGAGACAGACCGAGTCCGACGCCAGCGTCGCTCTAGCCTCCTGCCCACACGCTTCATACACCGCAGCCCCTCAGTAAACCAAGGGGTCCTGCGGTGACGAGACCGAGGCAGAAGGCGCCTCGGAGCCACCCTGTCAATGGCCTCCTCCAGCAAGATGTTCCAATGCCGGACCAGCTCATCCACAGAGTGACCGTCCACATCCAGGGTAAGCTCCCTCAGGACCTCCTGGAACCGCTGGGGTTCCATCAGCCTCCGAGGGCGGACCATCCTAACTGGTCCCTTCCCCTTCTGGAGGGGGCGCGCTAAAAGACCGGCCTGAAGGAGGTAATGGTCCGTCCACGACAAGGGCACCGCTGTCACCTCCCCCACAACCGGACCCCCCGCCTCAAGGCCAGAGCCGAAGATCAGGTCGAGGATATGTCCCCCCACGTGGGTCGGGCAGATCACCTCCTGGGACAAGTTCATAGTTGCCATGGCGGCCATGAACTCCCGCTCCGCCCCAACAAGGCCGGCATCGGCGTGGACGTTGAAGTCCCCCAGAACCAAAGTCCTGGGGGAGCCCAACACCACCTCCGAGGCCAGCTCCGCTAGAGCGGCAAGGGATGCCGCCGGGCAGGAAGGGGCCCGGTACACCAGCAGCACCCCTAGCTTTCCCCCAGCCAAATCGAACACCACGTGCAGAGCCTCTACACCCCTAATCTCCCGCACTGGATACCTCCTAACAGGCCAGTCTTCCCTGAAAACAATAGCTACACCACTTCCCCGGCCGCCCATGCGGGGCTGATGCTGCACGGCATACCTTGTACCGTACAAGTTACATTCTGTTGTACTAGGCAACTAGGTAAGTGTACTTGGCTTTTTTGCATGAGCCCTGAATGTGAAATTGCCACTGGGCTTTTCCTGATAATTGCAAGCAGTAACCAGGGATTACAATGTTTTTTGGGCACTAAGGAGTTAATTTAGTTGCAGTGGCCCATGAATTCACATCGAAAAACATGTTAGGTTGGAACATCTTTGACACATAGTGTCTAAAAGGTCTTGGCTGCTGGACTTATCGAAGCAAGCAGTGCTTTGAACTGACTGTACAGCAGCCGTTTTTGTTTTTTTTCTTCCCTTAAAACAATTTGCCAAGCTGTCCAAAAATTTAAAGGGAACTACATACTTGACTATGAGGAAGGGGTTTCCATAATGTTACCCCAACATTCCAATTAAAAAACTTTTAGTTTTAAAGCAAGCCGCTTTGACTGTTTGTTTATTTTTCTTCATCTGCCAACTCCTAATCAGACACAGCTGCAAAGCTACCACAGTGCTCCTATTGCGACAACAATTTGTTAACATTTATTGAACTAATTTTAACCTATTTGACTAAAACACTTACATTTTTCAATGCAAAGAATATTAAACCAAAGCTTTACTTTTCCACTTTGCTAAATCTTTCTATTGCTCCAACACACAAGCTACTTATTTTTCTTAGCTCCTTTGCTTTGTTCCTATGCGGGGCAGACATACCAACATTCAACTGCCATCTCATCCACATACTTTTCCACCTAACACAAGTAATTGGAAACCTTTTTTCAAAAAAAATATTCTTTATTAACTCTGCTTTGCAAAAGCAGGGTGGGCTTTTAAAATCATGTGTTCCATTTGGCTTTGCCCTGCATAGGGCACTTTATTCTGCATAGGAGGGTTGTTTATATAGTCCATTGGCCTTTCTTTGTTGGAATTCTGAACATTTGATCCCATCATAACCAATTTTTATTGCTCCGTGTGCTATGATATTTTTCAGTACTAAACGTATGGGAGGTGGTCTAGCCATGCTGGTAGCCGAATGAAATTAGTCAGCATCAATCTGTCTTTGATCCTCCTCCCAAGACACTGTGTGGGCCTCTATATAAAATGTCTCCATTGGTTTGGGCAACCCTGGATTCAACCACTGATAGATACCAGTCTCTTGGTCTATGTAATGCCTTTCCTTCCAAACCTACTGGAACATCTAATACCCACTTGATCATTGTCCCTGGGGATATAATTGTGGAGTCACCACTAATTTTTCACTGTTCTGTACAAGTGCCAGCTTTGGACAGGACATATTGGTGTATAGTTTGTAAATCCAGAAAGGCTGCAGAGGGGCCCAAAAAGGGGCCTATGCATCTATTTCTTCCACGTTTTAATATCATGTCCTTATCCATGGTGCAATTCCAGGTGACCAATTTTAAAATAGGAAACAATAGCTTTTGACTTTCTTGATCAGTGGATGTTCCTCTAATTTTAGTTGTAAATCTGTCAATGAGAACCATCAATATTTTACCATTAGTACTTTAAATGTGCTCAGGTTTTACTGTTTAACTATTTTAAAATTTTCAGGATTGGAAACAACTAATTTGAACTTGCCCAGACTCTGTCCAGGGCATGTTTATCAGGTCTGGACGTTGTAATTGATATGAAGGGTGCATTTTCTTTTTAGTGCACATATTTGCCAGGGTCACACACACTTTAAAATTACAATAGCTGTCTGCCATATTTAACTTTGCAAGAGCAAGACAATCTTTCCTTCAAATCATGTGCCCCTAACTCTTGGCACAGGAAAACTTCTGTATAGCAACATACATGGTACACAAACAAAACACAAACACCAACCAAAAAACACAGAAGGGCAATTGTGGTAGCATTACATCATTCTGTTCCAACTGTGTACTGGAGGAGCAGAAGGATATAAGCACCTTTATCAAGATTTGAATTTGCTCCTGGTTTGTTTAACATCACCTTTCTTTTTCATGGACAAACACATAAACATACAACACAACTTTAAATAACCAACAACCATGGCATAAATACAAACCATGCTTAAATCCACATTATACTATAAAAGTACTGAGAAGTACAAATTCACCAAAAAATGAAGCAAACAACAAAATCAATACATCTTAAATTTTGAACAAAGCAGTAAACAGGTCTTTCAAACATTTTGGGATAAAAAAAACACACAATAGCTGGACAAATACCTTTCTTTGCACTGAAAACTTTTAGGCAAAGGCCATCAAGATGTTAACGTAATTCCTACATGTTTTGCAGTTTTGATTTGCTCCATTTACTCATCATGCTGAGGTAATACCCTGCTATGAATTCTTCACAAAGTACAATATACCATTATAACAAAAGGGACCAAATTGACTTACTATGAAATGAAAGGAATTGATTACAGTTTTTCAAGCTGCCCCAATATAAAGCAAAAAAATGTCTGATTGTGCCTGGTCAGGAGCTGGTAATCTGGGCAAAAGAAAGAGTTGGAAGAGTCAAATGTCCAGTCCAATAGGTCACATTGGACTGGACATCCACTTCCCAACATTTGGGGTGGGGGGTGAGGCGGGAGCAAACCTTTAAAATAAAATCCAACAGTGATGTATGAGCTGCTGACAATCCCTGAGCTAGTGGTGCTGCTGTCGGCCAGCTACTCTCTGTGAATAATCTTTGGCACAGCTCAGGTGGGATGGAAGCGCTCAATAAATAATTTAAGTCTGCCCAAATAGGTTTGTAACAGTCTATAAGAGTTCACAGTTCATCCTTGAACTTTAGTGGTTCTTTTCTAATGTTAGGAAAGTCTTTAACAAAAATTTTCAGTTCCGTGGGTGACCAAGGCACATGAACCGTTACTAACTCTCCATTTGCTCCTCCTGGCACCTACCAAAGCAGGGCCGGGAAAAATTCTCTGTCCTGGGCAGATCTAGTATGGCCTGAGACAGGACTAAAAACAGCTAAGTCCATTGTAGAACTAACAGTGTTATAACTCAGTGATGTACTGCAACGGAGCTGTCACCACTGAAAATGCTTCATGCGCAGGCAAAGATGAGCCTGCACTGCCAGTACTATCAAGGAAAGGTGTTGCCTGTATAGAAGCTGGTAAAGGTAGCAGCTGTGCTCCCTGAGCTCCCTGGGGCTGCTGCAGTTGGAGTACCCCAGCATTGTTTGTATAAGATGGTAGAAAATCAGGGCTACAACAATCTAGCAAATCTTCAGTAGTTTCCTCATCAGTGCCTTCAGGCGATTTATGTTGAGGATACAAAGGAACCACAAAACCACTAGGTGAAGCAGTAGGTGTACACACTTGATCAATTTTATGTTTTTCTTTAAACTTTGTCATTTGAATTTTCAATTTTTCCTGAGAATCGAGAAGAGATTTAAACCTAGATTCTTGCTTCCTTTTAAATGCTTCAATATGCCAATAAAAAAAAATAAGTCCCATTGAGTCGCAGACACTTTACAGCCTTTTGACTTCAGGGCTCTGCAGAGATAAACAAGTTTATCTAAACCATAAGAGCAAATTAAAGGAAACTGCAGCTCATGATGATCTTGGGTATACCTGTTCCATACATCTAAAAATCTACAAGCACTTTGGCCATAATGAGTATGCATATACCAAGCCAGGCTTCCTTTTGGTGGGATGGAGAGCTCCTTAGATCCTCCAGACCCCATTTTTCTCATTTACACAGGCATTCTCCACCAGATTTCACACAGGGACAGCTTATTAAGGAAGTCCTTTCAACTACAGGGAGTGAAGAGACACATACCCAAAGGCACAGTCTTACAGCACAACCCGCTGCTGTCTGAGCTCATTAACATTCCTTCTTCACATAGACTCTCACTCAGTCACTCCCTTTTTCACTCCCTCAAACATCAATTCCTTCCATCCTTCACACAAACTCTTGGTCAGATTCATACAATAAGGAAAAAGGCAATATGGGAAAGGAAAGGAACATACTCATGCATCTATTTCTGGAAGAGGGAAAAAAATCACAATCACACTACTGAGTCACAGGGTTACACAGAGGCCCATATCCGCTACAATTACCTACCCCTTGAGATAGGCAATTGCTGCCTGAAAGGCAGGCTAGCCCAAAAGGCTGCCTTGCAATGCAACATTCAGCTTAGTCCCAGACTCAGTCAGTGGTCACATACAGGGTAGCACATTCACAAGCCACAGCACATTAAATCCTCTACTAAGGATTATTTCTAGAAGTCCCCTCTTCTGACAGGATTTCAAAATCCTCTCTTCTGGCAGGATTTCTTGGCTTCACTAACTTTCTTCACTAATTAGTCTTTTCTTCCTACACTACTTTCTATCTACACTACTAAGAATGTCTGACATATCTGACCACACAGATTCGGAAGGTGTCTGCCCAATGGTCTGACTCACAGGGTCCATGGGCAGCCCCTCTCACCCCCACCTCCATAAGGATTTCAAAAGGCCCCTTACCTTGATCTGGTACCAGAAGTTGGGAGGGAGAGATGGCCCGCAGCCCCCCCGGAAGCAGCTGGGCACTTAGCCTTCCTGACCAATGCACCAAACTGTCGAGGAATAAATTAATACTTACACTGTTGGTGAAATTTGTCAGAGTCTTTATTTATCTCAAAGCGCTGAGAGAGAGAGCAATACTGTCTCCATGCAGGAAAACAGGCTAGTCTGCCTTCTCCCAGGATACACAAGTTTTTATAGATTACTATACAGGCAAAAGATACAGGCTTGTCAATCAAAAGGCAATGTAATACAATGATGGAAAGTTACTAAATTACACACAATGGGTGTTTTCAGACATTACGGGGCCACTTGGCCCCGTACCAAAAACAACCCTTTCATTCCCCACTGGGGACACCCCGTCACGCCATATCAGACATGTCGGGGGGATCCCAGCGGGGAATCTGGGAGGGGGCGGGGCCGCACGGCGCAACATGCGGCTGCATGGCCCCGTCCCCTCCACACACCCAATTGCCCACCCTCCGGGAGATGGGCAGGCGGCGAGGCCACTGCGGCTGCCGCGTCGGGTCGGATGTGCCATGGCCCGGGATCCCGCTGGGGATCCCGGGCCGTGGCAACCGGCCAGATGTTACTTTTTTTTGGTCCCCGCTGGGGATCTCTTTGACGACACTTCCCGGGACATTCCCCCGGCTAGCCCGGGAAGCGTGGTTCAAATTGACCCCATGTGGATATTGACCGTGGCGAACATCTGGCGGCCGCTAAACAGACATTCAAGCCACAGTGACCACAGGTGGGTATTCACCGTGGTTCACTGTGATCTTGTAACGTCTGAAAATACCCAATGTTTACATATCTGGACTGGTTCTTCTCAAAACTATATGAGCCAGACTTTTTATAATATATGGTGCCTAAACAAATCTATTTACCTTGCACAGCTGCAAGGCCACTCTATGCTATCTACTGTGGGAAGGAGCAAAAGGTGTCCCACTGTCTCGATGCCTAGCATACCTGGAGTGGTTTTCGAGGCCTTGTTATGTGAAACAGAACCCAAACTGATCAAACAATTATTTTTATCTAACAAGCTGAAGACTTACTTTTATTAAGACTTAGTATTACACAGCATTCATCTGTCTTCCATTTTGTGTTACCTTCCTTTGGCTATTGTGATTCAATTCCACAGGGTCCCTTATAAAATTTCCTCCACACGGGACTCCGTCCCTGCTTCCCTCCCCCACCCCCACCCCTGGTCTTGGATGATTTTGCATTTTCCCAGGGGCATGGTCCTTGCATCTCTGTGTGATACTGTCCTTTTATGTTCCCCTGGCCTTGCTCTGGTTCTGACTCCATGGTGCATTGTGGTTAACGCCCCTTATCATTCTCTCATTTCCTACTTTTGCCATGGATGGACACCGCAATCAGAGGACTCATGATTACGCATATGGGTGGCCTCCTGGGTGTGTCCCATCTACCTTTGCGCTCCCTTGGGGACCACCCCTGGAACACTTTACTCTCCTGTCACTGGCTGGAGGGGACCTTGTGGGACCTGTTGCGGTGTTGTGTGCTGTAGGGTGGTGACATTCCCACTTCCGCTGTTGTGGCCCCATCCCCATCTACATCTCCCACTTCCTCTTCCCTTCTAGCTGCTGTGCTTGTGTTCCTGACTGTGCTGAAGCTGGGGGAGATGGCTGGGAAGCTCCATCATGCGGCATCTCAGCTTTGTTCTGGGGCATGGGTGTACCAAAAGATCTGTCAGTTACCCCTGTGTGTGTGTTTCCCTTCTACCCCCCTGTTTTGTGTGGGCTCCCTGGATTGTGCAGCCTGTGACCTGCTTTTATGATGCGCTCCCTCTCTCTCTCTCCTTTAGTGCAGGCAATGATTAACGAGTAAACCAGGGAGCAGGATGAGGTGGTGAAGTCGCTCCTGCATGTTCTGCAGCAGGTGCACCAATTAGATCATACCCAGGCAGACCGGTGGAGCCGGGTCCAGGATCACCGTCCCTACTTTGGGCGCGGATACCCCCCAACAGCCTGTAGCTGCTCTGTTTATTTATTTGTTTGTTTACTTGAGCCTGTTTCTCTTGGTGTTGTCTATTATCCTTTTTTCAGCATTGTTCCCCCCTGGTGTCTGTGTTCTCCTTCCTTCTGGTGTTCCCCTCTGTGTGGACCATGTCTAGTTGGTGTGGTGTGGTCATCTGGCAATGCATGGGTCTGTATATGTGGGACCCTTGGGTGTCGTTTGTATCTGTATGTTCTCCGTGGGTTGGCCCTTTGTCCCGTCCTCTCGGTCCTGCCCCCTCCACTGTTTGTGCACGGCCCCATGTCCCATCCCACCCCCCCGTGGACCCTGGTGTCCTGTTCCCTCTTCCCTGTTGTTTGGACAGGCGTGCTGGGGGAGGTACTGCCTTTTCTCTGGGATCTTGGGGTCTCTGGCTTCCTCCTTCCATGGCATTGTATGGGGCTGTGCCTGAGCCCTGTGCATCCCTGTCCTATGCTTAGTGCATTACAGTAACATTGCAGCCAGGTTGTCACTGTTGGACAGCACCTCTCCTCTTTGTGTCCTCTGACCCTGCCTCATGCTTGTACTTTGGCGGCTACCACTGTCACTTCTGCAGCCCTTTTCTGTGCATTGTGTTTTGGGGTATGGGGTGTGTGGGGGGTGGTCCTAGCTGTGGAGGCTCGTGTGACCGCCACCCTTCATGGGACTCACCTTTTTGTTGTGTGCACTGTGATTTCTTACTCCCCCCTTCCCGGTTCGGGTCCCCCCGTTCCTTCTCCCTGTTTGGTTCCCCTGTGTGCTTGTGTGGTCTGTGGTTTGTGGGCGGGGACTGGGGTTTGAGGGGATCTGTGGTGCTCAGGTTTCTGGCCGGTGTCTCGGGACTTGACTGGAGCTGCTTCTTTGTATCTCTTCAACTTCCAGCTCCCTCCTCCTCTGCCCGGAGTCTGGCAGTGTTGGGGAGGTGCGGTGTGCCGCATATTTATTTGCCCTTACTCAGCCATGTTGTAACATCACTCAGCTGGGCATGGTTTTCCCTCCGCTCAGTGTACTGGCTGTCCATGTGAATTTTATGGGAGTTTACTCAGTGTAGCCTTGGGTGGGTGGGTGGGTGCCCAATGGGTGGGTGCTGGGTCCTCCCCTGATTTCCCACAACCTCCCATGGTGGCGGTCGTGTGAACATCTCCCAGCGTGGCACCAGTGGGTGTGCTCACCCACCCACCCACCCACCCACCTCAACCCACCGAGCCCATGGTGGCATCCATGTAAAAACAGTCCTGGTTATCCAACTCTATCCTCATGATAGGGTATTAACAAACAAGACAATAGCCTGCACCAGGTGGGTAACCACCTGCTTGTTTATTTGATGTTTGTCCCACTGGCTATATGGTCACCACTCACCAGAGACACAGACCCCGGTTACAGCAGGGTCAGTCTCAGAGCATGTGAAGTCCACCATGCAGGTGAATGAGAGCTAATGTGTGACCACGTGTCTGCATGCAGCCTAACACATAGAGGTCCACCAGCACCATAGAGTATTTAGTTTAATTCATTTATTTATTAAATTGTATACCTTGCCCTTCCCCAAAGGCTCAGGCCAGCTTATAGAAATAAACCAAATAAATAAAATAATGATAATATTAATAAATATACTATATAATATTCCTACCCTAGCCCCGCTGCCCAAACCACTCAACCCAACCCCTACCCCTGCCTGCTAAATGCTTTGCCAAAAAGGAAAAAATTGCACTTCCTCCAGAATATGCTTGGGCTCTAGTGGACCTCCGGGAAGGGAGTTCCATAATACTGGGGAAGCAACTGAAAATGCCTCTACGTCAGCCCTTGTGATACAGACAAGATTGACAGGTGGTACCCACAAGAGGGCACTCCCAGATGACCGCAGGGATTGCAGTGGAACACAGAAAGAGGCAGTCTTTCAGATATGTGGGGCCTAAGCCATTTAGGGCTTTAAAGGTCAAAATTAGCACTTTGAATTGTGAAAAGCTGTAGGAAGTTAGTGCAGACTTTAGAGCACAGGTTTAAATTGCTCATGGTGACCCACCTCCGAAAGGAGCTAGGCTGCTGCATTCCTGCTACAGCTTCCGAACAG
Organism: Sphenodon punctatus; assembly: GCA_003113815.1. Classification (NCBI taxonomy): domain Eukaryota; kingdom Metazoa; phylum Chordata; class Lepidosauria; order Sphenodontia; family Sphenodontidae; genus Sphenodon; species Sphenodon punctatus. The sequence goes on along the minus strand of QEPC01014780.1, from coordinate 1,591,711 downwards.
TCACCAAGGGCATCCCCATGTGGAGCATATTGCAGTAGTCTAGCCTTGAAGTAATAAAAGCATGGAGGATGGAGGCAAGATCTGACTCAGAAAGGAAGGGCCACAGCCTTCTCACCAGATGGAGCTGGTGAAAAGTGCTCCTGGGCCTGGCCACCGCTGCAACCTGACAATCCAGAGTAGTGGGGAAAAAGACTGGAGCATTATGAGGAATGGCTTCTTCCTGCCTGTCTTCCCTCTCACTCTATGTCTTCTTTAAAAGTCCAGCATGCACCAAATTCAAACATACATTGTCCCAGCTTGTCCTGGTTTACCGCACGTGACCAATGCTCGCTCTTCCCAAGCCATTACATTCTAAGGAATGCTTTTGTTTATTGCTATCTAATTATGTGGGTTTTTTTTCCCCTTACTGTGTTTACAGATGGCCAGGAAAGCACTGGGGAGCAGCAGGATACTCCCCGGGACATAACAGCACTGGAGGCGAATGGTACTCTTCGGAAGTGGGTGAGATTTTTATTTAAGAGCCATGTGGGGTCATAACACCATCGGAAGCTATTACTGCAGGTTGGTTTCCTGGGAAAGCCCAATGGCTTCAAGTTGCTGTTGTCTGTGAGTGCTGTGGTCACCCAGGGTACAGGGCCCAGTGGTGATGAATATCCTGGCCTTTGCTGACATTTGGATGAGTCTGGCTATGTACTCATAGGGTGGCACATGCACACAATGGGGTTACATTTGACAAATGCATAGGAAGACCATGAGTGTCTTAACACATTTCTACACTATAGATTTAGTCTGGATTCAAGTCTGAAATTGCCATTTTATCCACTCCTGTTAGCATATTTAAACTGCTTGCCTTGAAATTAGATGGCTCCCAAGCTTGCCTTTTCAAACTTGCCCAAACCTCAGGTCACAATAGTTTGCCATTATAGGTAATAGAACTTTTACCAATGACTTCAGTGTGTGCAGGATTGCAACCTTGCAGCACAATCCTCAAGCCAGTAGTCACAAATTCAGATATTATCCATGGTTATTAAATTCAGCCCTACTCCTGTCCCTTGCAGATTTGAGATCCCGGGTAGTGTCTTTTGAACCCTAACACCTTCAATCATGCACTTTCAAATCCAAATCTCAACCCAAATGAATTCTGGCCCTTTTCACATGGGTGCCCCCACCACCACCTCCATCACATCTGTGTTTTTGGGGGGGAGGTGTCCGTAGGAACAGCGCCCGTGATGGATGTGCATTGGGGGGGTGTCTGTGGGAACAGCACCTGTGGTGGATGGGGGTGCATGCATACGTGCTCTCCCCATCTTCCCCCAACACCCATGCATGGAGCAACAGGCTCCAAATACCAGTTGCTCTGTGTATGGAGATAGGTGGAGGTGGGTGGAGATGGGTGTGTGCCCATGGGAACAGCTACACATCCACCTCTACCCACCGTGGGCGCACACCCATCCTCCCACCCATCATGGCCCATTTGAAAAGGGCCACTGGCTCATTCCTTTCACTAATTTGTATTTACCCCTTCTCAGTAAAAGTGGGAAACTATTTTGAGAGGGAATAAAACTCCAAGTAGAAGAGTTAAATCACAAAGCATAACCACAAATCCATCCTCCCAGGAACTGCATGAGAAAAGCAATATTTCTTCTCTGTCAAAGGGCTTTCAGTTTCCCACAGCTAGCACACTGTGTCACCAAGAATAAATATGTTCAAAATCCATCTGCAGCCACACTAAAAATACAAGATGAGAAGTACAGTTCCTATTATCTCTTGACAACTTACATTATGAGATAAAACACAATGGTTTGGGTGTTTTGTTTTTGTTTTGTTTTAAATGACCCACCAACTCCCAGCACTTCACTGGTTAAATATTTTATAGACATAAATGTGGGGAATTTATTCCTTTTCATTGTGTTCAAAGTCAGAATTTACTGCAAAAAGACCAATTATGAACTTAAACTGACCTTTTTGTATCATCTTGTTTAAAGGGCTTAAGGGCTTAAAGGGCCCTTATTTAAAGGGCTGACCCTTTTTCAGACATGTATTTCTCCTTTATATTTAAGACTGATCTTCCTGAGCTCCACAAATACTAATCTGAAAAATATTTGTGGTGCCCAGGAGTAACAAAAGTCAACATAAAGGAGCAACAAGCTAGGAAGGGCCAGGATAAGACAGATGCATTTTGGAGGGGCTAGGAGAACAGCGAGGACTCCCTTCCTCCCTCCACCCAGGCAAGAACAGGTCAAGGTGCCCCTCCTTCTCCTCCTTCTCTCAGCATATACATCCCCCCTCCCTCATTTTAGGATGGGGGCATAGACAAGGATGTGTTATTCTCCATTCACCCTGCTCCTTCTAAAGGCACATGGGGAGATAAAAGAGGATTGGGGTGTGTGTCAGTGGTTCCCCCCCCCAACTATAAAAAAAATGTAGGCAGTCGGGGAGCACATGCTAAAAAGAGGTTCTAGGTAGGTTAACGGACCAAGTCCAGCAGTGGTGCCCCCTGATGGTGTTATGGTCACAGTCTTCGTATTGTTTCAGGAGCAAATGGAGGTCTGGAATCAGAGGATGCAAGACATTGTGGCCCAATGGCTCTACTGGAGCGGGTCTGCCTGGGACACTGTTGCCAACAGGCAAGTGAGAACAAGGATCCACTCCCATTGTGTGTGGCATATGCGGATGTTTCTGTGCCCATAGGCATGCACCTCCTCCAATCAATAAGAGTTTTGAAATGGCTCCTGTCATATGTCTCTGGACATTCTAGGTGAAATCAAATGAGACAATAGCCAGCAGGAGACTGTGTTTGATCTTCACAGCCCACACTCAGATTTTTTGGCATGTAGAGCTTATAAATGAGCAGCTTCCTGCCTGCATTTCATATGCTTGTGGTAGCCACCACTGGTGGCTTTCCCTATACCCAGACCTGGCTCTGATGGAAAGAGGGTCACAGCCAGAGAAGGCTTTTTCACTGTTTGTGCCCCCCTCCCCCCTTCCATCAGAAGCAGCACTTGCAGGCTTGGATGGCTGCAGGAGGAGAGAACGATCACACTCTTTCAGCTGAGAGGTGGCTGAAAGAGAGAGAGCGCGGGGGTGCAGGAAGGACCTTCTCCAGAGGAGCTGTACCTGTACTTCTCTCTCTGTTTTGAAAAGGAACCAAGGAATCACTCTCTCACTGAGAGAGTGTGATTGCTCTCTCCTCTTGCAGCTGCCCAAGCATGCGAGTGCTGCCTCTGATTGAAAGTGTGTGTGGGAGGGGGGAGGGCATTGGGAAGAAGCCTTCTCTGGATGTGTTCCCACTTTCCATTAGAGCTTTCTCTCTCCCACTTCTTGCGGCCTCCTGTCAACTGAGACAGCTTTTAGATGAGGCGTTTAAAAGCACCTCCAAAAGATACGCAGGGAGAGAATCCCGCGTGGGGGGTGGTGGGGTGTTAGATGTTCCCCCATGCTACCAGAAGTGACGTTGCTCCCATTTGAAGCAGTAGCTGCCAAGAACAAGCATTTATTTTATTTTATTACAGAATTTTTACCCTGCCCCTCTTGATCTAGGCAGCTCGGTGCGACATACAACATAACATGAAAAAGCTTAAAGCAACACAATTAAAACACATTAAAACACATTAAAAGAAAGGTACTAAACACAAACCCTCCCTCTCCCTAACCCACTCCCCCTACCCTACACCCCATCTCCCTCACCAAAAGTCAGGTGGAACAGCCAGGATTTACACATACGATGGAAGGAGTGGAGATCCAGGGCCACCAGGACCTCCATCGTGAGGGTGTTCCACACGCTAGGTGCAGCCACCGAGAATACCCTCTCTATAGTGGCCCCCTGGGCCACATGGGGGACCTCGAGAAGGGTACTCCCAGTGGACTTCAGAGGTCACTCCAGAGCAAGGAGAGCGAGGCAGTCCCACAGGTAAGTCGGGCCAAGGCGGTATAGGGCTTTATAGGTCAAAACCAATACCTTGAATCGGGCCCGGAAGACTATAGGCAGCCAGTGCAGAGCCCGGAGCACCGGTGTAATGTGCTTATGTCGGCCTGTCCCCATAAGGAAATGGGCTGCTGCATTCTGCACTAGTTGCAGTCTCCAGCCCATCACCTTAGGTAGCCCCACATAGAGCATGTTGCAATAGTCCAATCGAGAGTTAATGAAAGCATGGATGATGGTGGCCAGGTCCCCATCTGAAACATATGGCTGAAGTCGTTGCAGCAGATGTAATTGGCAAATCACATTCCTCTCCACAGCCCCCACCTGGGAATCCAGGCAGAGCCGTGAATTTAGGAGCATGCCCACACTACGGACCTGAGATACCAGTGGAGGGCGGATCCCATCAATGATGGGGGCTGCCACATCCACTGCCCTCCCCAGCATGACCTTCATCTTGTCGAGATTCAACTTTAGTCAGCTCGCACTCATTGAATCCCCAACAGTCGCCAGACATCTGGTAAGCACCTAAACTTCCAGGTCTGGGTCAGAGGAAAATGAGTGGTAGAGTTGGATGTCATCAGCATATTGATGACACCGCACCCCATACCATCTCACAATCTTGCCGAATGGCTGAATACGTATACACGTTGAACAAGAGTGGGGACAGAATAGAACCTTGTGAGACACCATACATGAGGTCCCGCAGAGATGAAGAACAATCCCCGAGCACCACACGCTGAGTCCTCCTGGCTAGAAAAGAGTGGAACCAGTCAAGGATGATCCCACACACTCCAGTTCGATCCTGCAAATGAGTCACCAACATCTCATGGTCAACTGTATCAAAAGCAGCCGACAGATCTAACAAAATTAGCAGGGTTGATCGACCCCACTCTAAATCACAGCAAAAGTCATGGACCAAGGACACAAGCACAGTCTCCATGTCATATCCCAGATGAAAACCAGACTGAGATGAATCCAGATAACCAGTGCGGTCTAGGTGCCTGTGCAGCTGCTGGGCTACAACCTGCTCAACAATAATCTTCCCTAAAAGGGGAAGGTTAGAGACTGGCAATAACTGGTGACGGAATCAACGTGGATTTTTGAGCAGAGGCCACACCACCGCCTCTTTGAGGCAGTCTGGCACTCTGCCCTCCCAAAGGGAGGCACTGATCACCCCTGCCAGCAACAACTCCACCGTCTCCCAGCTGGCCTTAACCAGCCAGGATGAGCATGGGTCAAGTTCACAAAAGGTGGGCAGCACCAAGGACATCCCCTGCCCCGGTGGATGACACCAACTGAAACTGATCCCACGAAACAAGACAAGACTGGGCTTCCACAACTTCTGTTTCACCCATTGCAATAAGTGTGGCATCAAAGTTGTGGTGAATCCGACCGATTTTCTATGCAAAATAATCACCAAACATGTCACAGCAGGCATTAGATAACTCTGATTCCGGGTGAAGGGAGGGAGGACCGACCAACCCCCTCACCACCCAGAAAAACTCCGCTGGATGAGATTTTTCAGACGCTATACGGGAAGCAAAAAACTCGTTTTTTGCTTCCCTTACAGCTACAGCATAGGCACATAAACTGACTCTATGTTGCAATCTGTCAGCTTCAGCACATGAACAGCACCACCGTCACTCCAACCGCCTCCCCTCCCACTTCAGCAACTCCAGCTCCTCTGTAAACCACAGAGGCCTGTGGAGCCATGACAGAGGAAGCGAACGCCTTGGAGCCATCTGGTCAATGACCTCCAACAGCAAGGTATTGCATAAAGCTACGAGGTCATTGAGCAGGCAGTCAACAAGATCAGAGGGTAACTACACAAGAGCTTTCTGGAACCTCTCGGTTTCCATTAGTCTCTGACGGAGAACCATCCGAATCGGTTCTACACCCCCCTGGGGACAGAAATGCACCAGGAGACATGCTTATGAGAGGTAATGGTCAGTGCATAACAAGGTTTCTCCTAACACCTCCCCCATCAAAGAATCCCTGCCTCAAAGCCAGTGCAAAAAATCAGGTCCAGGGTATGCCCACCATCATGCGTTGGGCCACTGACAATTTGGGGCAGGCCCCTGGTTGCCATGGAGGCCATGAACTCATGCTCTGCACCACCACCAAGACTGTATGTACGTTGAAGTCCCCGAAGACATTAGTCTTTGGGGAGTTCAACACCAAGTCGGACACTAGCTCTGTCAGAGCGAGTAGGGATGCTGCCATACAGGTAGATGCATGGTATACTAGCAGCACCCCCAATCTGTCCCACACCAAATCAAACACAAGATGGAGGCCCTCTACCCCATATATGGCCTACACCGGATAACTCCTGACAGACCATGAATCCTTTTAAAAAATAGCTACACTGCCCCCCAATTCCTCCAACCAAGGCTGATGCTGCATGGAGTACACAGCTGGCAGGAGGTCAGCCAAAATAGGCCCTGACTCATCATCCAGCCAGGTCTCCTAATGCACATGAGGTAGGCTTCATGGTCAAGGATTGACTCCTGGACTGTAGTGGATTTATTAACCACCGACCTCATATTCAGCAGCATCAGACTCAGGCCAGGGGTCCTCTGATCATGACTCACTTCGTCACCTGCTTGGGGGGAAGTGAGAGGGACAGGCAACAAACACCTAATCCGTCTCACAGATCTCACACCCATCCCAGAGGGACCATATCTTCACTTCCTCATCATGACCCCAATGGCTGTGCTTCCCCCGGAAGGACCTCCCCCCCAGCTGCTCCACCCGCACAGCAAGGGATATCCCCTCACTACCAATTCCCCCATCCCACATGTTCACACCAGGGGTCCCACTAAGGGCCTGGTGTATGTCGTATAGCCATCCCTGCTGCACTGCTGCGTCGCAAGCCACCACACTGGTGAATCTTGATAGATCCTGTGGGCATACAGTTCACATTGGCTCGTGGCGGATAAACTATTACAATCCAGTTGCTGGTAAAGGGGCTCTGGCTGAAGGTTTGAAGATGTGGCATTGTAAAACGCAGAGGGCTTCTGATGGAGGGCTGCTAGTGATTGCACTCTCGCAGACCGCTTTTAGACGAGGTGCTTAAAATCATCTCCAAAAGGTATGCAGGGGTTTTACCAAGAGGGTTTTACAATGCCACATCTTCAAACCTATACTTGTTCTAGGGGGCCGCTGCTTAGAATGAGAGTAACGTCACTTCCAGTAGCGTGGGAGAACATCTAACACACACCCTCGTGCAGGTTTCGCTCCCTGCGTATCTTTTGGAGACACTTTTAAGCTCCTCATCTAAGCATGGACTAAGAGAAGACAATCACTAGCGGCCACTCTGTGCATGACTCTATGCTACTGGTAGATCTGGATGTGAGGAAATCTAATTAACAAGATGTAACAATGTGGGTGCACATTACCACACACTGGCCTGCACCGTGAGCCCACAATGTCTTGGATGACACTGTGAGTAGGGAAGGAGAGGGGGCTGCATGGGGGTGAACACCTAGTAGACAGGCAATCAAACACCTACCTGGTGGGTGCTAATGTGGGCTATTGTCTTATTTATTTTCACCATCTGTGTTGCTTCCATTTAGGCAAAGTTTTTTTGTTTTTTGTTTTTTGTTTTTTGTTTTTTTATATACCTTTTGAATTTGAAGAGAGACTTTGGATGATATTGCCTAGGGATGTGTTTGGCTTTTCAGTGGTTCAGATCAAACTTTGAATTCAGATTCGGTATTTAGTTCAGTCAGGCTCGGTCCGGTCTTTAGTTTGGTGCACTCAGGAACTGAAAATGACATTGGTTTTTTGAAATAAAGGGACAAAACTGAAAAACATATTTCTGGCTATAATATTTTGTTTCTCATTCGATTTTACTGAAATTTGGGGAGAATGATTGAGGAAACTATGTTTACCAAAATTCGAAATGATTAGATAAAAGAAACTGATTTCAGAAGCAATTGAATGTTGTGATTTTTAGAAAAGCTCCATACACATTCATGGCTACAACTTCGTTATCTTGCATCCAATATTCATGAAACTTGTATATATTATGTCCCTCCATATGCTTACTATTTCTGCAAATTTTTAGAAAGAGTGGATAAATGGTCCCAAGGGTACAAGACATTAACCTGAAAATACATTTCCAGATGTAACATTTTGATATTCCAGTCCATTTATAGGATATTTGGCAAGAATGTACCAAATACCTCTTCTGCCATTTTGGCAAATGTACAGGAGATTTTGATAAAGGGACCCAATTATATAAGCAATTGATGTTGTCCCTGTGAAGATCATTATTCAGATGAATATCAGCATATTCAGTGCCAGTCAGAGGCAGGCACCCTGCATGGCAGGGGGAGAGAGACTGTAGGAGGAAGGATGTGGAGCAACCCCAAAGACTGACAGACACATTCAATGGCCAAACACATTACTGCAAGCTTCTAGCTTTACAGGACCAATTGGTAGTGGTTTCGAGGTGGGCATAGGGGGCGGCCCTGTGGCGGGCATAAGCAACATAACTGGGACTTCTGAGATAGCATCCCAGCAGTCAGGAGACATAGTTTAAACACATCCAGGCTGGCCAACTATCAATCACATCCTGCAGCACTGAGACAGAGGACATAAGAGAATTTCTATTGACTCTTTCCTAAACAGATGCTTCTGACTTCCCAGAAACAAGTGGGGGAGATATGTTGGGATGGTCCCAGCACAGAATGAGGATATTTGGTTGACATTTCTGTTGGCCAATTCGCATCACAAACCGATCTTATACCACAGTGACATAAGAGAATTCCAGGCATAGGCCCCTTCTCTACATATGTTGTACAGGCATATAAAATTAGGACCATTTACAAAATATTTCTGATATTTGGCAGAGATGATCATGAAAGGTAATATATAGCCCTGCCAAATTTCATGTACACTGGTTGGACTACAAAGATGTTATAGTCAGACATACATTTATATGTTAATTGCTTATACCACCAAGACCCTTTACCCAATCCTTCTGAAATTTGGCTAAGATAGTAAATATGGTAAGGGGTATAAACTGAACAAGTTTCACTTACATTAGATGTGGGGCAAAGAAGTTACAGCTAAGAATGTATATGTAGAACATTGCAAAATACAATAAGTCAACCATTTCTAAAATCTGATCCCTTTATCCAATCTTTTCGAAATTTGGTACACATAATGCTTTCTATTGGAGGTATAGTCACTCCAATACTCAGCCACATATCATGAAAAACAAAAACTTTACAGCCAATAATGTGTTTTCCATTGAGACCAATGGAAATTCAATTTCAAACTCACCGAACGCATCCGAACTGAACGTTCGAATTCGAGTTCGGTTCGAACGTTCAGTTTGGTTGACCAAACTATTCAAGTTTGGTCCAAACTCCGAACTTCTGAACTGCGTTCGCCTGTCCCTAATCACAATCCCATCCTGCGGCATTGAGACAGAGGACATAAGAGAATCTCTATTGACTCTTTCCTAAACAGATGCTTCTGACTTCCCAGAAACAATTGGGGGAGTTATGTTGGTCTGGTCCCAGCACAGAATGAGGATATTTGGTTGACATTTCTGTTGGCCAATTCGCATCACAAACCAATCGTATACCACAGTGATATAAGAGAATCCAAGGCATAGGCCCCTTCTCTACATATGTTTCACAGGCATATAAAATTGGAACCCTTTACAAAATCTTTCTGATATTTGGCAGAGATGATCATGAAAGTGTAATATATGCCAAATTTCATATACACTGGTTGGACTACAAAGATGTTATAGTCAGACATACATTTATACGTTAATTGCTTCTAACACAAAGATCCTTTTTTTAATCCTTCTGACATTTGTCAAAGATAGTAAAAATGGGAAGGGGTATACACTGGACAAGTTTCACGTATATTAGATGTGACGCAAAGAAGTTACAGCTAAGAATGTATATGTAGAATATTGCAAAATACAATAATTCAACTGCTTCTATAATCGTATTCCTTTTTCTAATCGTTTCGAAATTTGGTACACATAATTCTTTCTATTGGAGGTATAGGCACCCCAGTTTTCAGCCACATAACTTAAAAAACAAAAACGTTACAGCCAATAACGTGTTTTCAATTGAAACCATTGGAAATTCAATTCTGAACTCACCGAACGCATCCAAACCAAATGTTTGAATTCGAGTTCGGTTTGCACGTTCGGTTCAGTCAACCGAACTATTCGAGTTCAGTCCAAACTTCTAACTTCCGAGCCGCGTTCGCCCATCCCTAATGTTGTCATCTTTTTTCATGCATACAATTCCCATTCTCTCAGAGGTATGATCTCTGATGGCAAGATTTAGCCCCCAAAAAGTGGAAACATTTTCACTTTTGTGAAGCTGTGTAGTTTAGAAGGAATTTCTTCTCACATATGCTATTGTGTTTCTTGTGACTGAGATTGATGGAAGAATTTCTAGGGAATGCAAATAAGTGTGCAAAACAAACATCAGATGATATGAAGAGGCAGTTGATATGAACACTGATAACTCCAGTGAAGTTAATGGAGCTATAATGATTTATATCACATTACATTAATTATAGCTAATTAACAGAGTTAAAAAGAATAGTGTTTCTATACCTTGAGGCATATCTTTCTCTTCTTTCTTCACTTTATCAGAAATATTTTAAACCTGACATCATGAAGCAGTGGAAATTAAAACATTTTATGCAAACTGTAGTGCTTATCACAATTTCATTGTGCTTGGTTGGAAATAAAAGGTTATTAGACAAAGTTAAACATGTGCAGATCAACTGCATTTTGAATTCAAAGATGCCATGCTGGGTAAATAGTTACACAAATAGATGCTTATGCCACTTTGGGTGCAATTCTATGCAGTGTATCCATTGTGTGTGCATGATAGGTATATGCGCGTGCCTCACACAGTGAGGCACATACGCCTCACTTTGCGTATGTGCATGCAAAGTTGTGCAACGATGGAGCGCAACGTAAAGGCTATGTGTTCAGTGGAGCATGCAACTGTGAGTCCTATTGGAATTGGCATGTGCCCTTTAATGCACGTCATCCCTTTTTCTGAGGTTTCGTAAAACCCCTTTTATTTTCATGTAATTTTTTCATTTCTTTTTTAACAACAACAACAACAACAACAAAATCACTGTGAATGCTCAAAATGCATGCCAGGACCATTCTGCACATACACAGCCCTTTTCCAAAATGGCACCAACACTGCTAGTGACATTTTGGAAAAGGGCTGTGCATACGCAGAACAGCATTTTGCACAGGGAGTCAGATCACACCTAGAAGGCCACCCAGACTCACAGTCATGAGCCCTCCAATTATGGCACCTCTCCATGGCTGCAAGAGTAGGAATGGGGGACCAATAGGGGGTGGTAGACACAGCGCACCATGGGGTCGGAACCAGAGTGAGGCCAGGCCAATAGAAATGGACAGTAGCACACGGAGAGAAGGAAGGACTATGCCCTGTGCAGCAAGAAAAACCGCCCGAGACGGGGTGGGTCAGAGGCAGCCAGGAACTGAGCACAGTGATATTTGGCATGGAGGGCAATGACAGCTGAGCCATACACAACCACACAGCCCTGATGCATGACCAGCCATGCACAAGGCTGCTCTGGGAAACAACAATGTTCTGAAACATGCCATGGGGCTCACAGAGCCTGGGGAACACAGCTAGGTAGAGGAACAACAGGACGGTAAATGACAGACCACGGAGGGAGCACCCACTAGAGATCCAAGAGCCTATAACATGTAACATCCCACCCGGAAGAGATAGGAACCATACCCATTTATATGTACAAGGGTGCACTGCCCTCCCCAACAGAACAGCACAGTGCCCATTCACATACCCCATGACCCCACCATCCATGGACCCCGAACCCCCAGGCCAGTTGCATGGGGTGAAAGACAGGGTCTTGCAGCACAGTAAGACCCTGCTAATATGAACCATGAGCTGCAAGAACCCGCAAGGTGCATGGGCACCACACATTGCCGGAGCTCTGTGTTAACCCCCCACCCCCTCAGGTACGGATGGCCATAACAACAGCACGCCTAACATGCTGAAGGCAAGGCGCCCCCATTGGAGCAACCATCCCATCCTAACAATGCTCAGATCCCCCCAAGACCTGACCCCTACAAACCACATGCATGACTCCAGCACCAGCACCTACAGCAGTCGGTGGAACGGACCCACAGACACAGCAGGAGAACAGAGGCAGGTAAACAAGGCCAACATTTATTGGCACAGGGACCTGTAAGATGATACACCGGCCAGGGAGAACAGATGCATAAGACAGGGGAGGTAGCACCCCAGGGTGCATGGAAGGAGCAGTACTGAATTCACGGGGTCCAAGGGTTTGGCAGGCAGACCTGGCAGGAAAGTGTCAGTAGGTAGACCCACAGAACGCACTGTAGTAGACTGATGGGGAGGCGGATGGGTCACACAGGTGAACATAAGCCAGCAGCACGGCCAAGGGGGAGCAATAGCACCAGTACATCACAGGGAGGGGAGATCCATAATGGAGGTTGTAGCAATGGTGGGATCACGATGCTGGTGCCGGTTGCTCAGAGAACATGGGCCCCTGGACAAGGCTCTCCCAGGCAAAGAGGCCCCAGTAGTACCACAGGCATGCATATGGGCATCCCCCATGAAGCAGGACAGGAGGGGGTGTCCCATGTGAGCAGCCACAGGACATCTGAATGGCTCAGCACAGTTCTCAGGGCAGCCCTCTCCAGCACTGTGGGCCACCTGGTCAGGAAGGGCCCACCGACATGAAGCAGAAGTAAGCCATGCTTCCCAAGGTAGTCCTGGCAAGCAGATCGAGGGCATATGAAGGATGGGCATGCAGGACACATGCGTAGCAGTTTGCTACATACGGCCCACTAGTCTGGAGGGCCAGACCAAACTCCTGATGACTGGACACCTGGAGAACAGCAGCAAGCTCCCTGGGTTCCCATGGCAGCACATAGGGGCGTAAATCGGCATAGGGGCATGAATCCGAGCTCCCTGGCATGCCTCTGGCACTCCAGACCTCCAAAGGGGTACCCCAACAGCCACATGTAACGGGAGAGGAAATGAAATCAAATCAAATCAAATTTATTGGTGGCGTACAGCCATAAAATGAAATATAAATACAATTGCATAACAGCACAATTTACAATTCTACAAAATAATTCACCCCACAAGATCAGTATAGCCGACTCCCAAACATAATCATCAGTATACTTCACAAATTTAATAAATCCCCCCAAGTAATCCAAGAAATAAACCAATTGGTTCAAGCAGATGATCCAAAACTTTGGTATAAGTCTTCCTAATGTCCATAAGTCCATAAATATCCAATTTGGAAGGTATCATTGATCAGCCTCACCGGAATCATCCATGGTCGTCATATATCTCATCTTGGGGATCCAGATTGCAAGTCCTACAGAGATTTTCCCATCACAAGGAGTCTTCCAGTCTGTCCCTTCTGTGTCATGTATGACCCCAGCTAATTCATAACATAGGAAGTGTCCCATATAATATAGTACAGCTCAAAGGACTTATGGGTATCGATAACATATATCAGGAGTTAATCTTATCATCCAAAGAGATGCATCTAAATTGGAGAAAATTCTCCTAAAGGGACAGGAGATTGAAGCCATCACTCATGGAAAGGGGGTTGCTCACCAACAACTGTACTTTGATGCTCTGCCACAGGGATCCCAGAAGCATGGTGGCACACACTGGCCACTCCTCCCCAGCCCAACGATCAAAGACATGGCCTGTTCCACAGCTGGACATGGCCTGCACAAGGGCTGTGAGCTGGAGAGCAACCGAAGTGGATGATGAGCTGCAGTGTCTGAGCTCGGATGGGGCCAGAGCTGCCAGCTATCTGGAGGGTGACCTTGGGCAGCTGATAGTGGCCGGGCTCACGGGTCTGGAAACTTCAATCCCACACGCAGGGTGGACCCATCCCCGCTCAATAAGAGACAGGGAGGCAGCATCGAGTCATGGGGAGGAAGGGATGGCAAACCATCAAGGGGCTGCCATAGCTGTACACAGCACAGCATGATGGCTACTCACCCCACAACAGCTGTACATGAGAATGGGGGACCCATGATGCATACCACACACCCACCATATAGTACATGGGCTTGTAAAGCAAGGGGGGGTAGAGGTGTGTGGGCTAGGTGATCCGATAGAACCATGCCAGACGCCCACTGAATGCAGATGCATTGGCCTAGCATACATCTGGCACCCAGTGCACAGGGGTAGCATCACGGAGACCCCGGACAGGTGTGCATGACACACCCAGAGTGCTGTACCAACCTCTGAGGATCAGCAACCCATCACCCATCTACATAAGGGAGTCAGGTCAACTGCTAGGACATGGCATGTTGGTTGCGGTGGTTGTGGAGAGGAGAGAGTGCAGTGAAAGCAACTGAAGGAGTGAAAGGAGCAAAGCGTGCATGTGTGTGGAGAGTGAGAGAGGCGCGTAAGGGTGTGTGATTGTGAGGTGTGTGGGGGGGAGTGGTATTGAGTATGTGGAGTGCTGCCTGTGGGTGAGAGGGTGTGTGTGCTGCCTGTGGGTGAGAAGGGGGTGATAGCACAGGGCGGCTAGCTGGTTCAGGATACCCAAGCACAGGGAGGGTTGTTGGGTTGGGGGCTGGTGGGCAGTCACTGGGTGAATAGCTGGGTTCATGGGGAGTGGTCACGGAGGTGGGAGCACGATGTCCATTGTGGGCACCCCGCATGTGCGAGCTGCCCTGATCACCATCCTGGCCTCATGATTCGGTCTCCTGGCGCAGGTGTTCAAGCAATTGGCCGACCTCCTGCACCCAGCCCCTCACTGAAATACCCATGGCCCATGCTGCCTGAGTGCAGCCAACCTGTGCCGCAATTGGCATGTAGACTCAAGGCCAGACACCACACAATGGCAGGGATGGCAGCATCTCACCACATCTGCCTCATCCTCTCCAGGTTGCCCCTCAATGTGTATGTAAGTCAGGTGACCCTACACATGCAACGGCTGGGTTGACTGCAGTCACGGAACAATGACTGGTGGGAGAACATATTGGCAACCTGAAATGACGAGGAGTGGACCGATCACTTCCGAATGACCCGCTTCCTGCTGACCTGGATTGGTGAGATCCTCGCCCCCCACCTACGCAGGCACATTACCAACATATGCTTCCCCTTACCCCAGGGATGTGGGCGGAGCTGGCAGTGTGGTGCCTAGCAACCCCCAATTCCTGCCAGAGGATTGGTAACCAGTTTTGTGTGGGGGCAGCGATAGTGAACAGGGCACTCCATGATGCTGCAACCTCATAGTCAAACTGCTCCTGGAGTGGGTCATCCCACTCCAGGTCCCGGAGGTGGTGATCTGGGCTTTGAGGCGATGGGCGTCCCTCATTGCATCGGTGCAATACATAGTACGCACATCCCAATCTTTCACACACACACCCTAACGCCAAGACCGATTACTTGAACAGGAAGCAAGCGTTCTCTGTGAACCTGCAGGCAGTCATTGACCACCAAAGCCTGTTCATCAATGTGCACGCAGGCCACTCGGGGAGGAGCCACGATGCTCGGATCCTGCGCTCCTCCCCCTTCTATGTCAGGATGTTCTTTGGGAGATAGTCCCAAACCTGTCCAGGGTTTCTATGGCTCCCGTTATTATAGGTGATCCCGTCTGCCCTCTGACCCCATGATTGATGAGGACCTATCCCGTTGCCCACACCCCCGATTGGGTGCTCTTCAATGAGCATCTGGCCTCCATGAGGTGCATGGTGGAGAGGAACTTCGGCCTGCTCAAGATGAGCTGGCACCTCCTGCTTAACTGGAGCCAGTTCGACCTGAAGCACACCCCCATCCTCGTCCTGGCAGCCTGTGTACTCGTTCTGGTGGCCTTAACATCTGTGAGACTGGTGGGGCTGCCTTCTGCCTTAGACAATCTCCCTCCTGTACAGAGACAGAGCCCAGTGCCCCTATACCAGCATGTTCAAGGTGGGACCTTCAGGCAGATTTCAAAGGAGAACTGTGATGCCCTATGCAGACGCATAGTTGCCAAATAGCCGAGGACTGACAGTGGCCTATAGGTGACCCCCTTCCAACAGTCCCATATCACTGTAAACCATGCACCAATACATAGTGCTGTCTACCCCCGTTCCTGCCTCTGTCTTGTTTGACTGTTGACATCAGGACCCTCCCCCCCCCCATGGTCTGTTGACTGGTGTGGTTTCAGCATGGGTCCTAGATCCCCCATGCCATGGCAGGGCTTCCCATTGTTGCGCCCTACTACCTTGTGTACTGGACATCCTATTGAACCTCTTGTGAGATATCCCCTGTACAGGAGCCCAATTGGTCATGGTGGTGTGTGTGTGCTCTTGCACACCATTCCAACTGCACAATGAATGTGTGGTATGGCACCACACACACATGTGCCCTGACCTGTCCTGGAGGAGATTGATGGCTGTTGTGTGCAGGGTGATCTTAGACCTGGGTCCCCTGGTTGTCCCTTGGCATTTCCACCACCTGTTGGTGGTGATGCGATGGTGATGGCTTGATGTCTCATGCTGTCACCCGACATCCCTGTTACCGAACACCTCTCCATCCCTTCCATGCTGGTTTCGGGGTCTTGTCAGGGTGAAGTTCTAGCCCTCCCCTCCATCCCTTCCTGTGGTCAGCAGTCCAAGCCCTTGGCCATGCTCTCCAGCTTCCACTGATCTGATAGGGAATGCATGTGAGCTGCTGGGCCTGCCTGCCCTACAGCTGTTAGCCCCCAGTTCCATGGCATTGGCCACCATTGTGGCTTGCTGCTGGCTCCCTTATGTCACTTAAATCCCTCTGTACAGACTCCAGGACAGACAGGTATGAAAGGTTAAGGGTATTTATTAAGGGAGTATTTAAAGGGAGTGGGGTCAGTACTTTTGAGGTCTTCCCCGTCCCCTCTTTATGGCACCACCAGTGGATGGATCTCTGAGGGCCTTGGCAGCCACTGCCCGCTGTGACCGTCGGCTGCCTGGCCAGGGCTCTTCTTCCTCCACTGGCCGGTTCACTGCAGAGTCTGGTGTCTGCTCCTATGGAGGTGACACCTATTATTAAAGGTGGCAGGTACCCATTCCCTGTTCCCACCATTCTGCTGCTCCTGTACCTGACCTCCCTGTGTCCATCACCACCTCCCATGCTACCTTACAGCCCTTCCTCATAGCGGGGTGGGTACCGTGTCCCATGTTCCCCCCCCATATCAATTGTCCACCACCTGTTCCCTGTGTCTACCTGCACATGTGGGGTGACCCACCTTGGTAGTTGGGTTACTGGGGGTTCAGGGATGCTCTGGGGTGGCTGGGGGCCCATGAGGGGGGTGGAGGGTGCTGGAGGGGAATCGGGAGTGGGATTGACTGGCCAGTGGGCCTCTCTTTGTGTTGTAGGGGAGTAATGGGGGGGAAGGGGGTCCATGTAGCCTACGCCTGGGTAGGGTTCCTGCTGGGGAAACCAGGGTTGGCAGACAAGCTGGGGAGGGGGCACTTGCACCTGTGAGAAGGCGCCGTGGTATTCTTATGGTGCCTTCCCTCCTACCTCGGTTGGTGGGCCCATGTCATGCTGGGGGATGCGCCGCAAGGCCTCCAAGGTGTTGGTTCCCTCCAGCATGACTTGAGCTCTTTTCCTCTCCTGTCTGTCTAGATGTTTCTCACGGAGGAAAGTGGCAGCTTGGTGCCAGTCCCACAGGACTTCTGTGCAGGACTGGGTAAGCATTGCAGCCATTTGTTCCCGGTCCCTTTCCCCCTCCTTTAGCTGTACCTCCCTGTTTAGGGCCTGCTCCCAGTTCTGAGCATCTGCCAACCGTCTGGTCTCCACCAGAAGTTCCCTCCCTGGGTCCTCCCTCCTCCGCCTGTTGTGGGCCTGCATCTCCTGGTTTTTCTCTGCACTCCTGGCGGCGACACCCCTTGATGGACCTGGATGCTTGCCTGTGAACAGCAGGGGTACCTGTGTTTAGCTTGGGGATGGGGACCTGCCCTCCGTTTACCTGTTCTGGCTCCTGGGGCTGTGCTGGCATTCCTCCCACCCACCCCAGTTGCTCCTTCTATGGCCTTGGCTCTATTGGCATTCTCCCCCTTTGTTCCTATGTCCGCTTTGGCATGTGGTGATGGCCCCATCCCTGCTCCCCTGATCCCTACGTGTGTTTGTCTCCTGTCCCCATCACGGCCACGCCTCCTGTCACTCCTCCGCAGCCATGTCCCTCCCCCCATCCCCTGTGCTGTCTCCAGTCATTGTCCTGTGGTGTTCCTGGCCCCCCTCCTTGCTTTCCCCTAGCCCATCCATTGCTTTCCCTTAGATGGGATGGGGCCTGTAGCGCTGCTCTGCCCCTGTCCACCTTGCATCACCCCACCACCTCCCACCACTGTGCCCTTGTTTGTGTGAACCTACCATCAGTCTCCTAGTCACCAGACCCCAGGATGGCCTCTGGTTCCTCTATGTCCTCCTCCAGGGCCACCACCACCTCCTCCCTGTGCACGTCCAGGTCCCCTTTGAGCTGTGTGAGCAAATGCAATCTGTCAGTTGGGCTGTGCTTCCCACCTGGGGCCTTGACTGTTGTTGGTTGCCCCCCCAATTCCCTGTGGTTGTTCTCTTATCTGGATCATATCCCTCTGCATCCTGGGGGGTGTCCCTGGTGTTGTTCCGATCCCTGTGTGTCTCCTGTCCCTGTGGGTTCTGATCCTGTGGGTTTTGGGGACATGCGCAGATGGTGATGTTGCCCGTTTCAGTTCCAGGGATGTCTCCTCCACCAGTAGGACAGGGATGTCCCCTCCCACATACTGGCCAGTCCCACCAGGGGCTGACGGTTCCCCCTGCTTTGGTGGATCAAACAGGTGTGTGTGTTGTTTTTGCCCTCTTTCTGCCCCTGACGAAGGCGGTGCCATGGATGTGGGAGGACACTATGTCCTTGTCCATGCAGAGGAACCAATCCAGCTGGTCATGGAACTCCACTGTGTGCATGGCATGGCCAGACTTGAGATTGTTGTCATTGATATGTTTATATCCAGACCTCAAGTCCTTTGTATGTTGCATGCATTGGGTGACATCCCTATTGTACCCCAATCATTGCATCTCCTGGGCAATGGCTTCATAGACCTTTTTGGTCTTGTAGCTGTGCACCAGGTTGTACTGTACCTTTTCGCCCCCACCCCCCATACGTATGAAGTTCTGGGTCTCTTGTCTGGACCAGGGTTCCCCCTTTTGGGTTCCGCCTGTGGGGGGCCATCCAGCTTGGCAGCGTGAGGCCTGCCCAGTGGCTGTTGTGGCAGTGGAGCAGGTTGGGGGAATGCATGGGGGTGAGCTGATGCCCTGCTACACCCCTGTTGCTAGGGATGTGCAAACGTGGTTAAGAAGTTCAGGGTTCGACCTGAATTTGGGGTGTTCAGCCCATTCACGAACACCCTGAATCCAAACCACCACCACCCCCGCCCAAACTTGCTGAACCTGTTCTGAACCCATTTGGGCAAGGGCAGGGGTCAGGGAGGAACCTGGTTTTCCCTCCCCCCTCCAGGCTGCATGGCTGGAAGGGGTGCCAGGGAGCACCTCTCCCCCCCAACCCCAGGGATTGCCCTACCTGGTGGTGCCAGGGCTCCGGGTCCAGCAGCAGCGGGTCCAGCAGTGGTGCACCCCGGAGCGCTTCAGGCCACTACTAGGCCTTCTGGGTCAAACCGGAAGGCCTAGTAGTGGCCTGAAGCGCTCCAGAGTGCCGCCGCCAGACCCGCCACCACTACCACTGCCGCCGCCGGACCCGGGGCCAGAGCCCTGGCACCACCAGATAGGTTGGTCTCCAGGTACAGCAATGGTGGTGGCAGCAGCGGTGGTGGGTCCAGCAGCCGGTCCAGTGGCAGCAGTGCTCTGGAGCACTTCAGGTCACTACTAGGCCTTCCGGTTTGAGCCAGAAGGCCTAGTAGTGGCCTGAAGTGCTCCGAAGGGCCACCACCACCAGACCCGCTGCCGGTCCCAGACACGCCACTGCTGGACCCGGGACCGGAAACCTGGCACCACCAGGTAAGGTAATCCCTGGGGTGGGGAAGTTAAAAAAATGTTAAGAGGCTGGGCAGGGGGAAAGGTACTCCCCGGCGCCCCTTCCACCTGTGCAACCTGGAGGGGGAGGGAAAACCAGCCCCTCCACCCAAACGGGTTTGACCCCCTCAAACCCATTCGGGTCAAACAAGCCGAACCCGAACAGTTTCGGGTTTGGCCGAACCCTGAACGGGCTGAACACTGAACCCCCCAGTGTTTGCATATCCCTACCTGTTCCTTCTGTGGGGTGTTCTTTGCCCTCTCCCTCCCCCTGGGGTGTATCCCATTGTTTTATCTGACTGACACGGAGGTCCTCCTCATTTGTCTCCCCGGTGGTGCTGTGTACCAGGATCTGGGGGGTCTCCTGTGGAGGGGGAATGGTGTGGCCCAGAGCTGTCAGCTGTCCATCCAGAGTTTCCCTGGTGTATGCTTAGGGCTTCCCAGTGCTCTCCCTGTGTGAGTGGGTACCGTCACTCTTCCTTCACTCTCCGATGCGCTCTCCTCCCTGTGCCCCATGGTCATGGTTTAGGGTGGGGATGTGGGTGGTGCTGGATCTGTGTTGCGCCCTCTGCCCTGTGTCGGGAAGGGTGTGCTGTCAGTTGCCATCCTGCCCCCCCTCCCTGGTGCCGTTGGCCCGGGCCCCCCTTTCCTGGGTGTCCCAGGGTCCCTCTGCTTACCCTGCCTCTTCCCGCGTGTGTCATGGTGCTGCCTCCCTTGGTCTTATCTTGGGATTTTCTGCCTGACATGTTGGCAGCTGGCGCACCCATGTCCTTGCTCGCTTCTCCTTTAAGGGCTCTGGGGCGGGCGTTCGGCATCTCTCCCACTGGGTGTGTCTGCTTGTGGGCTCCTGAGGGACCTCTCTAGCCATGTCTCACTGGTTTCAGTGTACCCTTCCCATGGACGTGTGTGTTTTGCTGTTTACACGGATGGGTGGGTGATCAACACCCACCTCCATCCATCTCCACCCACGGAGCATGCCGCCTGCTCCTTCCTGGCTGCTCCATGGATGTTGATGGATTTGGTACAGGTCATGGGATCATGCTCACCCATGTGTTGATATTCATACAGACGCTCTCCCACCCATCCGACGGGTGTTCATGGGTGAGTGGCGTCCATGTAAAAATTGCCATAGTCTTTTTTCCCAATTGGACTATTACCACCTTGTGCTTCCAAAGTTTGGAGAACATCAACCGAGATGAAAAAGTTAGGATCAGATTCTAAAACCCGTGGAAGGAAATTTTAAAACTAGAATCCTTAAACCTCTTACTCCATAGTAATCCTACTGATGTCTACTGACAAACATGAATGGATAAGTGTTCATAAGGGGTGAGATATTCAAAGAGATTTAAATGCCCTATTTACACTAAAAATCTCAACCAAAATCTTGAAAGCATTTTTAAAAAACTTAATGAATTTATCTTCACAACAGTCATATCAAGTAGATTGTTAGGCAAATGTGGCAATTAAGGCAAACAGGTGCAATGCAATTTTTTTAAACATTAACTTTGTGTCTGTTTCTGAATCCTCCGAAATGGTTTTTCAAAAACAGTGAGGTAAAAATAGTTCCATACATTAAAAGCCCCACCCTTTGATGCCGACTTATCCTTTGGGAAATGGCCGGATATAAATGCAAATAAATAAATAAATAAATAAATAATCTGGCTTCTGCTTTAGGAAAAGGTTTGGAAAGCCACTTTAAAAAACAAAACAAAATCATTTGCATATAACATCATTTCACATGTGTCAAGTTTGAACCCAACTTTAAGATTATCCTTTCAAACTGTTACCACTTGAGCTATAGAAACAACACCTGTGTGATTTATTAATCTTATTTTTAATTTCCTCTCTCAGAACAAGATTATTTTCATATTGGGTATTTTCATACGTGAAGGCTATAGGTGCTGCCACACTTTGACCCTGCCCAGGGTGAAAGTGCTCACCCTGGGCAGAATCCAACCCAGCCGCCAAACAGACATGCTGGCAGCTGGACTGGGGAGGGGGCAAAGTGTGGACATGGTCCGCACGGCCCTGTTCCTCACATGCTGATGAGCGTGGCCTGGCCCCCTCCCTGACAGGTGGGTGCAGTGGCATATGAGGCTGCTGTGCCCACCCAGAAAAGCTCCAGCCACAGGCTGGAGTTAGATAGAGTGGACCATCATATGTGATGACCAGCTTTAACTCGGTCTGGGGTTGACTTCCACGGACCATGGCAGGGTTTAGCCCGTGTTATGCGTTGGCCTGGAGCCCAGCTCACAGCATGGGCTAAATCCTGCCACGGTTCGAGGACTGACTTGATCCTGGCCGTAGTAACATCTGGAAGGTGGGATCACATGTGATACCACCACCTGTAGCCACGCAGAGTAAAGTGTCACATGTGAAAATACCCATTGTCCAATAGTTGAACAACATTGTGAATACTGCATCAACTTTAGTGGGTGTGGGTATCTAAGCTTCAGGACAATCATGCTAAGAGTCTGTATGCTATTCCACATTGCGCCCTTGGGTGTAAACAGACAGATGGCAGCTCTGGGGGTGCCCCTGTCACTCTCAGGTTGACGAGTTAATCTAAAGGCACCCGCCAGATGTCCAGCCTGGAACAGGCTGTAGCTGCTCTGGGACAGCCCCGCCAGCAGCACTCTGAAAGAATCAGGAGTACGCCATGCAAAGCGGACAGGCCAAACCCAGGGCAACAGCCAAATGTGGTGCTGTTGCCTGTCTGTTGAGTGGAGCCATGGTACAGCTCCACGTCCATACATCTATTGCCCCATAGATTTATGGGTGCCACCCTAAAGCATGGAGTGAGCACCTACAATTATATGGTGCAGGGAAGAACGCTGCATGGGTAAACCATGGCCATGGGGCACTGCTGGTCCATCTAAATTGGAGCCAGGCAGAGTTGGGAACAGGTAGCTGCAACTCCAGGCTCTGCCTGGGTCCCTGTCCATCTAAAAACATCACTTGTGTCACCCTATTTATTATTTAAGGTTATTTTAAAAGTGAGGAAGAAGCTCCTGGAACCTTATCTTGAAAGCAGGTTGTTGTTTTTTTAATCACAGTCAGTGAAAGTAGATTCAAGCTCCCAATCTTGTGTATACCAAGTATACAAGAGATATTTGGCCAGCAAGTCATTTTCCTTTCCTGATGGGTTGGTGCAGCTGTCACATTGCAGCTTCAGTTTTCACAAAAGGGCAGAATGCTATGTGCTCCAGCCAGACCTAATCTGTCAAGATTTAGGACAATTCTCTTCCAAGTTGTAGAAACTGAGTTTACACTTTGCTGGAGCGACAGCACACCCCCATGTGGACCCCCATCTGCATGGTCCAGTGGGTGGCCATCGGGGTCTGGGCCCTCGCAATGCCCGATTCCTGCCGGTCCATCTCGCAGAACTTTGGTATCGGGGTGAGCATCGTTGTCTGTATCCTCCAGGATGTATGTGAGGCTGTGGAGGGTGATTTCCTGGGCCAAGTGGTCCAGCTGGTGGACCAGGAGGCTGTGATGCCTGGCTTCATGACTGTAGGGTTCCCCAACTGCATGGGCACCGTGGATGGCACCCACATAGAGATCCTCCGTCCCTCTGTTGGAGAGGCCACGGAGTATGTTAACAGACATGGTTACCACTCCCTGCAGCTGCAGGCTGTCATGGACCACTGGGGGCAGTTCATAGACATCTTCACGGGCAACTCTGGGTGCAGTCACAATGCCCAAATCATGACCATCTCCCCCTTCTATGCCCGGATGTACCGCAGGGCCTTTGCGGACATGGGGATGACTTGGATCGAGGGGGTGCTAATGCTCCCCTGTATCCTGGGGGACCTGGTCTAACCCCTCACCTGGTGGCTGATGAAGGTGTACCCGGTCGCCAGGTTCCCGATGCAGGTGCTTTACAATTCCCACCTGTGTGCAAGTTGGACTGTGGTTGAGCGGACTTTCGGGGCCCTCAAGCAGCGCTGGAGGAGCCTCGCTGGCCGGCTGGACTACACAGTGGAGACCTCGGCCCTGGTGATAGGTGCCTGCTGTGTGCTGCACAATGTGTGAGAGACTGATGGGACAGCCCTCGAATACCCCATGCCTCGTCGCCCTCCTGGACCTGTGCCTCTGTACGTGAACATGGACAACCCGAGTGAGTACAGATATCCCAAGCGCATCCGTGCCGCCCTGGCCAGACATATCAGCCGGGAGGCTGAGGTGTGAGGGTGCTAAACCCTGCCCCCACCACCCTGGGGCCCCCACTGGCTCCCTGGGCGAGCCCCTCTATGGCCATCGGTCCGCCCCAACCCCCGGGCATATGAACAGACTGAAGGAGGCAGTAGTGGTGCCATGGCATTTATTCTCTCACCCAAGTACATGTGCCCCCTATACCCCCCCACCGTGCAAGTTCTGTGCCCCCCCAGACCACCCTCCCCCTTTCCCCCTGCCCCACCATCCCCTGCATCTCCGGGGCCTCCCCCTTGCCTGCCCTGTGGGCACTGCAGAGCTCTGGGAGCTCCCCTCCCAACCCCCTAACCCCCACTGTCCATGTCTCCAATGGTGTCCTGGGAGGCCTTGGTGTCCAGAGGGGCAGGCAGTGGTGGGAGGGAGGGAGGACCTGGGGCCTGAGGGTCCCCCCTTGGTGGCTGCTCCCTCCAGAGACCTACAGGGACCAGGAGGAAGATTTTATTTTATTAATTATTTATTTTCTGGATTTATACCCCGCCCCTCCTAACAACAGCTTGGGGCTGCTTCCAGCAATAATAATACATAAAATACATATAAAACCATTTTAAAACATCAAAACCATTCAAAATATAAAACAGGGCCTAGGAAGAACATTAAAACAGTAAACAGGGTAGGGGAAATAAAACCCTCTAACCCACCCTCCCCAAAGATGCACGGCTCCAGCTGGCATGGCGGCGGCTGGGGTGGTTGGGGAGGTGGTGGGGCTGCCTCGGGGCTGGGAATCGGGGCCCGGGTAGGCAGGGTGCCCAGCGGGGTGGCTGCCATCAAATAGGCACTCATGGTGCCAGTGTACAGGAGCAGCAAGGTCCCGATGTCATGGGACCTATCCGTTTTTGTGGAATGCTCCCGCTCCATCCCCTCAATGGCCTGTTCCAGCTGCCCAAATGCCTCAAAATGCTTGCTGTGGTCCCGCCGCTCCCACCTCTGTTCCAGATGCACCTCCACCTTGAGCCTCTGGTCCCTTGCCTCCGCCTGTTGCAGGGAGTGCTCTGTGGCCACCTCCATGCTATCCACGGCCGCTATCATCCGCTCCCTCTGTTCTGTGGTAGAGCGGACTATGTCCTCTGCCTGGTCGTCCCTCTGGTGCCGTATCCGTGCCCCGTACTCCCTCATCCATTGTGCTGAGAGCACGGCCCCGGGTTGCTGGGGCCCCTCAGGTTGCCCTGTAGAGTACACAGACGGTGGTGGTTAGCCGCCCTGGCTGGCCTCCCACTTGCTGGGGACATGGCTGGGGGTGTGGGGGGCCCCCCTGGGTTGGTGGCCAGCCCCCATGATTTCCCCAGTGAACCAGCCCCCCACCCCCACCCTGCATGACCCGGGTTCCTCTCCCGGCCTCCCTGGGGCCCCTCCTTCCTTGCTGGTGTGCCTCACCTGGGCCCTCAGGCTGCTGCTGGGGCTGTTCCCTGCTGGCCTTCTTGCCCTCCTGTATCTGGTGCTGAGCCATGCCATGCCCTGTGGTGGTATGGGTGGGTGGGTGGAGGAGGGCTGTAGGTGTTCCCGGGTGGCCCCACGGCCCCCCGTTCAGTGGTCTGGGGTGGACGGGACC
Organism: Sphenodon punctatus; assembly: GCA_003113815.1. NCBI lineage: Eukaryota > Metazoa > Chordata > Lepidosauria > Sphenodontia > Sphenodontidae > Sphenodon > Sphenodon punctatus. The sequence continues at coordinate 1,565,994 of QEPC01014780.1, read as the reverse complement.
TACACCCTGGCCAGGCCTCCCTCCTCCCTGCCTCACCCCTGGTCCGTCTCCCCTCCCACCTGCTCGCTTACCCTCGATGTCTGTCTCCAATCCCTCTGAGGCCGGCCCCTCCATGTAGCTGGTGTTCCCCATTGACCACTGGCTTAGGGTGACCAGTGTGCCGTCCTCAGAGTCGTCCTGTCCTGCCAGAGGGTGGGGGATCTCCGGCCTGATGCTGGGGGGGCTGCTGGTCCCCAAGGTCCCTGGGCATTCCTCCTGGGGGTCGGGGGCCCAAGAGCCAGTGCCTTCTTGGGGGGTGGCAAGGGGAGGGGGTACGTCAGCCTGCTCCCTGCCCTGGACCACGGCACTGCCCATGTGGCACGGGTCTTCTATGGAGCCCTTCATGTACAGTATGTGGTCCAGGGCATCATAGTAGGGGGCGGTCTGGGCTCTGTGCCCGGACCACCGGTTGTTGTCCCAAATAGCCTTGAATTCCTTGGCATTTGATTGGCACTGTGCCATGGTCCTGTGATGCTCCACTGCCTCCATTTCCCGCACGATCTCCTGGAACACGTGTTCATTGCGCTGATTGAGCGCTAGCTCCAGTTGATGCTCCAGGGTCCCCCAGATGCGGATGAACTCCTGCGTCTCCCTGAGCCCCCATTGTCCCCCTCTGTGGTCGGGCCTTCTCCACCGTGGTCCCTCCGGTTTCTCCTCCTCCTCTTCCTCCTCCGCCTGGACTGCACCCATCTCCTCCAGGGGCTCGGGCTCCCGAGCCCGTTTCCGTGTCTGCGGGACATAGGGGGCGTGGTTGGTTGCTGTTCTGCCCCTGTCCTGCAGCCCACCCCTGCTCCCCCTCCTGCCAGCCGGCTGGCCCTCCCCCCTGGGTGCCTCTGTGCCACCGGGTCCCTTCCCCTTCGGTCCCCTTACCCATTTCCTGGGTGCCTCCTTCCACGGCCCAGTCATTTTCCCTGGGGCGGCCCATCCTGGCTGCTGCTGCTGCTGCTGTCCCTCCACCTCCTCCAGGTACAACATGACCACCTCCTCCTCCTCTGCCTGCACCTCCTCCTCCTCCCTTGCTCTCTTGCCCGCCGCTCTCCTCTCCCTTCTGCCTCACTCCATCCCGCCACATTTCCTGCTGCTGTGTGCCCTTTAAATCTCCCTCCGTGACCTTTGTTGTTGCTGGTTGCCTGGCAGTGACATTGCTTGCTTTGTCCCCAGCTGGGAATCATTTTGTTTGCTTCCGGCCGGTGGTTGCCGTTCAGATGTTCCTTTTTTTTGTTTCCTGTTGGGAATCACTTTGACCATGCTTTCGGAGATGGTCTGGGCCGGAGCTCCGGAAGCATGGTCGATTTTGAGCCCTGGTGGGTATTAAATGTGGTGAACATCTGGCGGCTGCTGAACAGACGTTCGGGGCACTTTGGTCCCACCGCAGGATTGAGTGTGGTTCACTGTGGTTGACTGTGATCTCGTAACATCTGAAAATACCCTATATTAGCACTGCTTTTAGGCCTTACATTTTCTTTATAAGAACTATATAATGATGATGACCTGGTATTTCATCTTAGCACCCTAGTTTGTTTGGAGTAGAAATCTAATTACGTCCAGACATAAAAACTCTATCCAGGTAATTTAGTCATACAGCTCTTGAGAAGTGCCATTTTACATATAATTTTATTTGTTCACCCATAATGAATAGGAAGTTCCCAGTCTTCTCTGTTGATCCTTGTACAAAGAACACCAACATGGATATTGCCTCATAAGAATCTGTATACAGAACTGATTTGAATTTTCAGGGTTACCCAGATGTGCTACCTATAAAAAATTCAATAGTGCAACCCTCTTCCTTGAATAAAAATTGAGTGTTTTTCCTTGTGATAATTCTTCCTTTTCCTCTAGATATTAAATCAGAAAATTAGATTCATGGCTTGATTTACAGAAAATTATTCGTCTAAATAGGATAAGCAGACACTAAATGCTTTATGTGTTCCAGTGTGGTAGATATTGATAATGGGTACTATATTCACCTACGTCCTTTCCAATATGAACAGTCTAGTGTCATGTCTGCTTTTAATTTGGTTAAATCAAATGCTTTTTCCCCGTTATCAATTTTCAGCATAAACTATGAACATCTTCACGTGGTCAAAAAGCAACATAAATAAGGTGGTTTTCTGCTATGAACTCCTGCCATTAACTAATTTATTTATTCTTCCACCTTAGCACTCTTAGGACAGTAGTTCCCAAATATTTTGCCAAGTTGACCACTTTCTGAGATTTAATTATAATCCTAAAACCACAGACAGCTGTAAAGATATGCAAAATATGTCAATACAAACAAGTGCTATGACTAGAGCTGAAACATCTTCCTAATTTATTGTGGGTATTACCCACAGTTCTGAGTGCCATGTTAGGAGCTAACATGTAGTGGGCTACCTAAATACCCGATGCCACAGGGCAGGGTTACTAGGGGATAAGTTGCAACAGGAATAAGGCCCAATTAACAGGCTCAGTCAGGGAATTAAGTTGCTTCTTTGCCTTTATTTCTACTATTTTCAAGTTAGGGACAGTCACCACATCTTATGTATCAAGCTCAGCCTTACCAGAGCCCCAGGCTGGCTCTCTCAGTCACTGAGTCATCGAGTTAACCAGTTCCCTCAGGGCATTTTTAATCTAGCCACCTAGTATTTGAGATGCTAGTGACTTGCCTGCAGGACCTGGCCAGGGTGAATGGAACTGTCCTGTGATGGTTCTGTTCCTACCTCACAGATAGATCTAACCAGGTAGTACAAGGGGACTGTACATCATCCCCATGGGGTCTCCCATGTGGGGTCCTGTAGGGTTCCATTCTGTCATCTCTCTTGTTCAGTGTATACATGCAGTCGCTGGGGGAGGTCATATGCAGCTGGGGGGTTCCTTGTCTTCAATACACCAATGACACCAAGCTGTATCTTTCTTTTTTGACTGAACCAGGTCCTGTTGTCTTGTTGCTGTCCCGATGTTTGTCTGCTGTGGAGGACTGGATGAGGTCGAGCCAATTGAAGCTCAATCCTGACAAGACAGAGATGATGTTGGTGGACAGGGTCAGTGATCTGGGAGAGGGGGATGCTCCCATTATTGGGTGTCCATCCTCCTTTGGTTCCTTCTTTGCAGAGCCTGGGGTTGTTCCTGAACTCACAACGTTGCCTGGATTCTCATGTGTTGGCTGTGGCCAGGATTGCCTTTCACCAACTACATCTGGTGAAGAGGTGCTGCCCATATGTCTCAGACTCCGATCTCACAACAGTTATCCATGCATTTATCACTTCAAAGCTGGACTATTGCATTGTGCTCTACGTGGGGCTGCCCATGGTAATGGTCTGGAAGCTGTAGCTGGTGCAAAATGAAGCAACCCGTCTCCTTTCTGGGATGGGTCATAGAGAGCACATTCAACCAGTGCTTGAGCATTGCACTGGCTGCCTATAATCTTCCAAACCTGATTCAAGGTGCTGGTTTTGACCTTTATAGCCCTATATGGCCTGGGCCCTGCTTATCTGAGGGATTGCCTCACCCCCTGGGCCCCTGAGCACCCCTTGTGGTCATCCAGAAACACCCTCCTGGAGGTCCTGCATTATCGGTGGGTCCCTGCTGATGGGAGGTCATTCTCAGCAGCTGCACCGTCACTGTAGAATGTATTCACCTCAGCTCAGTTTTCCTTGACTTCCACAGAAACTGTAAAACCTGAATCTTCCATCAGGAATTCGGTGGTGGTGAGGAAAGGGTGAGATGGATTAGGTGGAGAGGTGGCATTACGGTTTTACACAGATCTCATATGTGTGCGTGTGTGTATACACACACTCTTATATACACACACACACACTTTCTCTCTTATATAGCTGGAGCCCAGTCCCAAACACTCTGACTTCCTGTGGCAGCCATTTTGGAACTAGTCAGCAGCCATTTTAACCTCTCTTAAATGTATCTCAGGCTGCTTTTATATTTATTCATTTATTGCGGCACTGGCTTTCGCCATGGCCCAAAAATACAAAAACAACATAACAAAAACAACATAGCATAGGTACACAATACTAGAAAACCAGCCGTTGTTATTAATACAGTTTGCATAGCACCATCGCACCAGCTCCAATTTAGTGATTTTACAATATTAGATTTGAAGTATTCTATTCGACCATAACACTGGGAGTTGAGATGATAGACTCAATATTCGACACATATCAGTATGTGCCAATGCCAGCCGTATCCAGCCTACTAGCCATTATAGTTGAAAACCTTTAAGCCTTTAAACCAATGGCTGGTTTGCATATATATCCAATTGAACCATATTTCTAAGAAGCAACCTTTTAAGCATCACATAGGATTCGTAAGCACATGGTTAACCCTGATTACCTTGCTGCTGTAGTGAACTTTCTCTTCAACAGGGGGGTCACTACAGCAAAACTTGGCCCCTGGACAATTACTTCCCCTGATATTTTCTAGTACTTCTTCCCCTTCAGTTGGCTTTCTAGTTCCAGTCATCCCTCCTTGACCACCATCGCCCTTCTCTGGGAGGCCAACCAAACATAGGATGCAAGGGCCAAAATGTCCTCCTTGGTCTCATAGGAGAGTAATCTCTTGTACCCCCAAACCCAGTTCTACACGTGGGGTATCAAGATTAAACGATTGAAGCCAAACTGCTCTCAGGACTGTGAAATGGGAGCAAGAAAACAAAAAATGTTCAACAGTCTCCACCCCTCCTTGTGAACATGTGCACACTCATCTCTCATAGGGTGCCCTCTTGTACCTCCCCTCCACAACCGCAGTTTTGACCATTTGAAATTGGAGAAGTGTATAATTTCTCCAGAGTTTGTGATTGGAAAGGATATCTAGATAAGGTTCTATCCGCCATGCGATCTTTGTTAACTTGAGCCATGGGGCAACCCACCAGCTTCCTACCTTTGCTAGATCCTCTTGTCTCTCAATATCCTCCAATCTGGTTTGAATTTCCTTCTTGATCCCCACCAGGGAGTTCCCCACAAAATAAGCAAAGGAAAACCCCTGGCTCTGGAAAAGATGCGCCAAGCATCTGAGCCATGGGTATCCTCCATTTCCATCATATTTCAGTTCCTCTTGGAGACACTGTCCCGGGAGGGAATTTTCTTGCAGGGAAATCAAACTTTGCTAATATCGCAGCAAGGTAGATTTAGCATACGTCTCCATAGAGGGCATACCTGTTTCTGATCTTAACACAGGGCCCAGGACATCTTTCCCAACCTGCAGGATCCTGCAAAGAAATGCATCTTGTACCTTTTCCAATGGTTGGATTATTGGGTAAGGAATAATATCGAGACCGAACATTGCCGCTGGCGGAACTTTTGCTCGATAAGCCTTCAAAAAAGTTGAAACTGGCACCCCCTGGAAATCCTTGCTGCTCTACCTATTGCCCCTGCAAATTGGGCTGCTCTTGCTGCTCTACCTAATATATGTCTGGACCACATGCCCCTATTGGTAATAGTCACCCCAAGATAGACATACGATTTCACCACCTCCATGGGTTGACTAGCAATCTCCCACTTCACCAATGGTTTGTTGGAACCAATGATCATAAGCTTGGATTTTCCTGGGTTTGGTGTCAATTTATTTAAGGCGCAATATCTATCCAGACCCTGAAGAAGTCGCTTTAATCCCTTCGCTGTCTGAGAGAGTAAGACCAGATGGTCTGCGAACTGCAAGAGATTAAACTTTCGGGCACCAATTGTAGGGGGGTGATTATCTTCCATTTCTAACCAGCTAATGAGATCCACAAGATAAATATTGAACAACAATGGCACCAAAACGCATCCCTGTCTAACCCCCCTTTGTACAGTGATGTCCCTACTGAGATTATTGTTGTGGCCCGTTTTAACTTTGGCCTTGTTATCGTATAACTGAACTATAAGAGCCAAAAGATTACCATTGATTCCTAACACCGAGAGCTTTCCCCAAAGACGGGCCCGAGGGATGGAGTCAAAGGCCTTGGTCAGGTCTATAAAGGCTAGATGTATTTTTCCCTTCCTGATCTTATAATACTTATGAATGATATGTTGTAAAATAAAACAACAATCTATTGTTGATTTACCTTTCTGGAAGCCAAACTCCTCATGTGGAACAATTGACCTTGCTTCTACCCACTGCTCAAGATGTTTTAGTAGGCATTTTGCAAAAACTTTGCCCACCACCGACAGCAGGCTTATGGGCCGATAACATGCTGGATTGGTTCCATCCCCCTTTTTTAAAATGGGGATGATCCAACTCTGAAACAAAGAGGGTGGAATCTTCCTATAAATACTGATATTGTTGAACAGCCTATGAAGCACTGAAGCCCACCACCGGGGAGCCACCTGGAGCATCCCAGGGGTGACATAATCAGGATCTGGGGCTTTTCCTGTTCTTAAGGATAAGATTGTATCCAAAATTTGGTCTTTTGGAAAGTCTATCTGGGGCCAGTGCACATCCTCAATCGCGTCCCCTCCCCGAATTGGCTGGTCCGTTATCTCTACCTCGAGGGGCTCTTCATCTAACTGACTGAAAAAGGACTCCCAGAGTTCGTTGGGTACCTTGCAATTACCCAATCTTTTCCGAGGTCTAAGTAGCCTATTCATATTTTGCCAAAATCTTTGGAAGTCCCTCATCCTCTGAGCCACCATCAATCTAGCTCAAATCTCCTTGTAATAATTGACCCGTTTATTCCTTAATAGTAAGGCATACACCCTCCTAACTTCCCAGAGCTCCTCATAGTGCACTAAGCTAGGAGCCCTAACCCATCTTTTCCTGGGGACAATGAGTTGCATCTTTAATATTTTGCAATCCTGGTCATACCAAGGATGAGATCCCTGGTGCCATTTAATTGGTTTCATTTCCACAAACGCCCCCTGTATGCTACCAATAATTCCTTCATAACACTGAAGGACCATCTCATTGTCTAGTGAGAGAAACATCTGAGAACACAACATATTAAGTTTCCCCTCCAGACAAAGAGCCTGAAACCGTGAGACAAGCGATGCATTTGACATTTTCCTGATCCAACCAGCTGAAATTCCATGGGAATGAGCTATGTTCACCCTTTTGGCTGACTCTGGAGCAAGATGTTCACTCCAAGAACCAAGTGATCACTCTCTGGTCTTGGAATCAGCTGGAAATCCTCAAATTTATCATATGCTTCCTGGTTAGTCAAGATCACATCTATGGTGTTCCTTCCTTGGGGTCCTATAAAGGTACTCCCCCTCTCTGGATCAGCAAGTACCTCTTCACCCACTATCTTGAGACTTCCATTGGAAATAAGAAGTTCCAGCTGGAATTCGATACCCTTCGTTCCTATTAGGGAGGGCCCAGACCTTTCTGGGTCATTCCCCTGGGCCTGACTGGCCTGGCCGGCCCTCAGATGCATGGTCCTGTCTCCTGCTAATAATAGTGTGGCTTTGGGATATCGATCTTGTGCATCTAAAATAGCCCCTTCAAGGACTTTCCATATGTCTTCCTGATAATAGGGCGAGGTGGGGGGGGGATGTACACGTTTAATACCACCATCCAATCCTCCTGTCGATGCCCCAATTTGAGGCGTGCCTGTTGTATCTCGAGCCTACCTGAGGGTAGAGTGACATAGTGATCCCAAAAATTGTTGGCTATAAAAAAAACCAATCCACCCGAGGGCCGTCCCTTTAGGCCCTTCTTTTGGCCATTATGAAAGGCCAAAGTGAACCCCTCCAACTGACAGGGAATATTTTCTAGCAAACAAGTCTCCTGCATACAGATTACATCCAAACCCATCAGGAATTCTCCCCATTCTTGGTCATAAATTTTGGACTTTAGGCCGCTGATTTTATATGAACAGCCGGATGCAACGTGTTCCTCAACGCACTTCCTGAAAAGCCATGTGGGGTGCGCTTAGATGCACCGGAAGTAGACTGCCACCATAGGAATCATCGCATGCACGGCCTTTTTGAAGGCGCATTTTGGAAACCCCAATATCGAGGCTTCCAAAATTCACCTTCAAAAAGATTGCTCAAGTGGCAATTCCTATGGTTTACTTCAGAGTAGGTCCATCAACAATGGAAGATATGAGTCTTTGTGGATGGAAGAGTCTATCCATGCACACCTCTTCACCAGATCAAGGTCAAATCTTTCTTCACAAAACAGCTAGGGCTGCTCTTGTTTCAATGAACATACATGATTACATGAAAATTCCTGAGTGCAGTCATTCCCGGAATACGTATGTTTAAAATTTATGTTACTGGATTTGTGCATTGTTTCCTTCTGCTTAGCATTTTAACAAGGATTTTAAATATCTAGCACACTTGCAGTTTTTAGTCCTCAAGAAAGAAAACCAAAACACTTAATCCAATTTTTTTCCCCCTTGATACAGTTTTCAATCCAGAAGACTGTTGTTTGGATCACAGGAACACATATAAACTGCCAAAAATGCAAGCCTTTTGGTTTCCACCATCTCTAGGTGCACTATTTATCTTCTCAGGTGGAAATATTGACACATAATCCAACAGAAATAATGAAAAATATACCAAAATATCAATCTCCTCTCTCCCTCAAATCCCTTGAAAAACATTAACTGTGTAAAAAAATAAAAAATGTCTCAAGGAGAGTTTTACTGATTAAAACCTATAGTCAGAGACCCTGATTAATGGAAGCTAATAATTAAGCCCCCTAGAGTACTTTCAAGAATCAAGGGTTGGCAGGAAGGACGGGCTCTTTCAGTCAAGGCTTTTCCAGCCTTAGGTCAGCAATCACACAAACTGAAAAGGAAGTAAAAGTGAGACAGCGCAAATATTGCATCTGCTTTTGCAGTAATTCTCAAGCCATTGTAGACTGGTAATATGGAAGCCACGCTCAAGGGATATATAGGTGAATATTGGGAAAAGTAACACTAGGGTAGTATCAAACAAAATGATTACAATTGCATAGGTTAAAGTAACAATAATGAGTTACCAAGGATTTTTAGTTGTGGTGGTGGTTTTTAATTTTACATGTGATGTGTTTGGTTTTCATGTCCGAAAACAGTTGGTCTGCAAATTCACACGTGCAGATTTTAATGGAAAGTTTTGGCTACATTTGTGAAGTTTGCATGGAAAGCTCAGGAGAGCTACTTTGGCATGCATTATTTGGTATTGATGAATACACAGTTTCTCTCTGCCTGTAACATATTTCCTACTCTCACTTGCTTTAAGCAGTTGGAGAAATTAGATCAATTTCAATATATCAAGTCAAACTTGTTTAACTGTGCAATCCTCAAATAGTTAAGTGCTTTAAACTAGCTTTTATGAGATGTGTGCTGGCAGACAGAGAAAACTATGTGAAATGGAAAGAACAGATCATAAATAAGGATGACTATAAGAGAATAGTGCAGGAATGCAGGAAGAAGATAAGAAGGGCAAAAACACAGAACAAATTTTGTCTTGCAAGGGATGTGCAGAACAATAACTGCATTCGTACACATTACAAGAGAAAGACAATATGAAGTATAGCCTCATTATTAAATTCAGATGTAAAGCTAGTAATAGAGGACGCTAAGGAAGCTAAGATGCCCAATGACTGCTTTGTCTCAATCTTCACATCAAAAAGCTGATTATGAACAGTGCATTCACCACATTGAATCTTGAGGCAGAGCAGGTTCAGAGGAAGATCAGAAAAAGAAAGGATCAGATTAAAAAGTATTTGGAAATCTAGATGTATTCATATTCAATTCAGCACCACCAGGCCCTGGAGAAATTTATCCTGGGGAAGGGGTGGGAAACGTCAGGCTGGAGCCCGCAGCCCGCAGCAAGTTTTTATGTGGCCTCTTTCCAATTCCTGGATCTGACCCCTGGATCTAGTTCCTACCTCCAACTACTGAAAAACTGAGCTCAGAGTAAGGGAGCAGAGATGAGGGTGTGCACACAAGGATAAGGGACAGCTCTGACACAAATCCATGATCTAAGTTCTCCTTTCCTTCAGTTCACCTCTTAAGCACAGCTGCCCCCAACTTCTATGCAGTACTTGGAGCTTGTATTAATTCCAACATTTAAAAAACAAGCTTTTAAATTCATAGTTAAGGTGAATTAATCATTTGTAATATTTGCACATTTCCCCAATCTAATAATGGGCATTTTTACGCACACCTTAAAGTGCTGGTCTTTCAATATTCTGGGTTTACAAGTCTTCTTCACACATACACTGTCCTGAGGCAGCCTAAAGTAGCCGCAACTGTAGACGTGAGGGTCTGCCATGGAAATCAAGTAACCACAGCTCCCTGGAGCACAACAGTTTACCAGGAGAACTTTTTACACACAAAGGTTCTGGGAGAAGTTCTATGCAGAAGTTCAAAGAGCCAGATGTTTAAGATCTGGGTGAGTGATTTGGACACACAGAACGTTCTGGATGTTACAGCAAACATCCAGGAGAAATGTGTGTGTAAAAACAACCTTACAACTTATTATTTCACATCACTATTTTTCACTTTCTCTATATTCTTCCCCCATCAAAATTATGACCCACTCATCTTTAAAGAAAATGACAATTCTGTCAAAACAATGAATATTACATCACTTCACACATTCTAAAATTTAAAAAATTAATTACTTATTATTCACATGCTTTAATGAGTTAATCTATACATTTATTTATTTATTTATTTATTTATTTTCATCAATTTATATCCTGCCCCTCCTGAGAACAGCTCGGGGCGGCTAACAATTTTTAAAGCATAAAAGTACAATAATAAAATATAACTATCATAATAATATAATAGTTTTAAAACAGGGTTAGAACAAAAAACTAAAAAAAGAGAAATATATATGGGTAGGGTGGAGTAAAAACCCCTAACCCACCCTCCACCCATCCCCAAAGGCCTGATCGAACAGGCAGGTTATATAAGCCCGCCAAAATGTTAAGAGACTTGGGTCAGGTGAACTTCCTCCAGGAGGGAATTCCAAAAACGCGGCCTGGCCACCGAGAATGCCCTCTCCATTGTGACCCCTCGAGAAACCTCCAAGAAGGCACCCTCGGCAGACTGAAGGGCCTTATAGAGCAACACCAATACCTTAAACCTGGCTCGGAATGCTATCGGCAACCAGTGCAGAGTCCGGACCACAGATGTTATGTACTCCCAACAGGAGCATGCCCCTTCAGGACCACAGGTGTTATGTACTCCCAACAGGAGCATGTCCCCTTCAGGAGCTGGGCTGCCGCATTCTGCACTAGCTGAAGCCTCCGAACCAGGAAAAAGGTCAGCCCCACGTAGAGAGGATTGCAGTAGTCCAGCCTCAAGGTGACGAAGGCATGGATGAGAGAGGCCAGGTCTGGCCCGGAGACGTACGGATGTAGCCTCCGCACCAGGTACAACTGATGGAAGGCGGCCTTCGCCACCCCCTCCACCTGTCGATCCAGATGGAGATCCGAGTACAGTATCACCCCCAGGCTCCGAACTTGCTGGGCTATAGGAGGGCAAACCCCCCCAATCAGGGGGGCCATCACCTCCCTCGCGTTCCCCACCACCATCACCTCTGTCTTACTGGGGTTTAGCTTCAGTCTGCTTTGCCACATCCACTCCGCCATGGCCTCCTAACATTGGGATAGCAATGAGACAGCAGGGTCTGGGTCAGCTGAAAAATAGAGGTACAGCTGAGTATCATCAGCATATTGGCGACACCGCACGTGGAACTCTCTCACGACTTCCCCCAGGGGCTGCATATATACATTAAATAATAGTGGAGAATGGAACCCTGCGGAACGCTGCAGGACAAAGCACGATGGCAAGTTGTTTCAGCTCCCAACACCACCCGCTGGCTTCTCCCCGAGAGGAATGAACAGAACCATTCAAGAACAGTCCTGTCCAGACCCCCCAGGTCACGCAGCTGTCTCAACAGCAACCCATGGTCCACAGTGTCAAAAGTAGGGCTGTAGCAGAATGTCGCAGCAGTAGCTATTTCCGCCGGAAACAGTGTTTCCGCAATTAGTGGTACGGCATGGCAGAGGCTTTCATTCCACTAGTTTCATTCTGCTACTTCCTCACTTCCACTAATTTCATTCCGCTACTTCCACAGGCTTCGCAAAATAGCGGAAACATGACATTTTTGCTACTTCCACCATTCCACTAGTGCCACAAAATAGCAGAACAGCAGTTTTCTGAAAGTTTCCGCAATTTTCCCACAATTCCGCAATTTGCAGAATGCCGGCAGAATTAGCGGAATGTCTGCAGAAAAGCTGCGGTGTGGCACGGGCAATTCCAAAATGGCGGAATGGAATCACGGCGTGGTAACAGCTGCTGCTGCATCAACCCTAGTCAAAAGTGGCTGAGAGATCTAGCATGATAAGAAATGTTGAACATCCTGCGTCCATCTCCCAGTGGAGATTGTTGACCAAGGCCACCAACGCCGTCTCAGTGTCATAGCTGGGACGGAAACCAGATTGAAAAGGGTCCAGGAAACTGATGCTATCTATATGCGACTGGAGTTAGATCGCCACTGCCTGCTCAATAACCTTCCCTAAAAAGGGAAGGTTAGAGACAGGTCGCTAGCTGGTGAGTGTGTCCACATCCAATGATGGTTTCTTCAGCAGGGGACGTACCATAGCCTCCTTGAGGCTAGGCGACAACCTCCCCTGCTGAAAGGACGCATTAACCACTCTCGCCAGCACCATCCCCAATGTCTCCCTGGAGGCTTTCACCAGCCAGGATGGGCACAGATCCAGTTCACAACTGGTGGCTCTCACAGACCCCAGGATATCCACCGCATCGGCTGGCGTCACTTCCTGAAACTCCCCCCACAAAGTTGGACCAGACGGGGCCTCCATCACCTCACGCTCGCCACCTACTTTCCCCAATCTAGAGTCAAAGTCGCTCTGAATCCGAGCGATCTTGTCTGCTAAGTAGGTGAAAAACTCCTCACAGCAGGCCTGGGACAAGTCCCCATCCAGGCGGAGGGAGGCCGGACTGACCAGCCCCACACCACCAAAAACAGCTCTGCTGGGCGTGACTTCGCAGACACTATGAGGGAAGCAAAGAACTCCTTCTTTGCTGCCCTCACAGCCTCAACATAGGACCGCAAATGGACCCTATCGAGAAGTCGGTCGGAGTCAGAGCGAGTCCGACACCAGCATCGCCCTAACCTCCTGCCTACTTGCTTCATACACTGCAGCCCCTCAGTAAACCAAGGGGCCCTGTAGTGACGAGACAGAGGCAGAGGGCATCTTGGAGCCACCCTGTCAATGGCCTCCCTCAGAAATCTGTTCCAATGCTGGCCCAGCTCATCAACCGAGTGGCCATCCGGGTCCAAGGTTAATTCCCTCAGGACCTCCTGGAACTGCTGGGGTTCCATCAGCCTCTGAGGGTGGACCAATCTAACTGGTCCCATCCCCTTCTGGAGGTGACGCGCTGAGAGGCTGGCCTGGAGGAGATAATGGTCCATCTATGAAAAGGGCAAAGCCCTAACCTCCCCACTACCAGGCCACCTGCCTCAAGGCCAGAACTAAAGATCAGGTCTCGGGTATGGCCACCCACATGGGTCAGGCAGTTGACCACTTGGAACAGATCCATGGTTGCCATGGCAGCCATGAATTCTCGCTCCGCTCCTACAAGGCCGGCATCGGCATGGACGTTGAAGTCCCCCAGGACCAACGTCCTGGAGGAACCCAGCACCACCTCTGAGGCCAGCTCTGCTAGAGCAGCAAGGGAAGCTGCCAGACAGGAAGGGGCCCAGTATACCAGCAGCACCCCTAACTTTCCCTCAGCCAAATCAAACACCACATGGAGGGCCTCAATACCTGAAATATCTTGAATTGGATATCTCCTGACAGGCCAGTCTTCTCTAAAATAATAGCTACACCACCTCCCCAGCTGCTTGAGTGGGGCTAGTGCTGCACGTCATATCCAGTCAGAACGAGATCCGCTAAAGTTGTCCAGCCATCTCATCCAGCCAGGTCTCCATGATACACATGAACTTCACAGCCCCATCCGTGATTAAATCCCAGACATATTTGGACCCATTTGGGGGAGATTAAATCCCGGACATAAACTGTCCATATTTAATCCAAATTAGATTGGAAACAAAGAAGTTAAAGCCAGAAATGCATGCACAAACCATGATGCTTATAAAATCAGGATCTTTTATCAAAACTTTCTTAAATTTGGCAGAGATGATCCCTTTGGTAACAGGTAAAAATCTTCCCAAGGTTTATCAAAATTGGACAGAAAACAAAGAAGGTACAGCCAGAAATGCAAGCACAAATTTTTAACCTTTGTTAAACTTCTCTTCAGCTTCTATTAAAATCACAAATATTAAATTGTTTATAAAATTGGAAACCTTTATCCAATCTTTCCAAAATTTGGAACTCATGATCCCTTGGTGAGGGGTACAATCCCTAATATTGAGTGTCAATTCTAAGGAAAGGAGGCTAAAATAGCCTTTTATGTAACTTATAATTCTCCACTACCAATACAAAGCAGGGAAGCATGTGAAGCTCAGAACCTAATTTTCAGGATTGATACTATAGGCACAAATGAGCCTCTCACACAGGAAAGCCTATCCGCCACATAACAGGTGGCCCCAGTTGTACATGGATACAAAAGATACCCTTCTTGGTACTTGACTAGGCCTGAGGAGGGATCAGGTGATCTCGTTCTGTTCAGAAATACCAACCTTTCAGGAGCGAGGAGTGAATCTACCAGGATTTAACATTTTCCATGACTTCCCATTATTTTCCAATATATTGGTAATTTCTGGTTATTTTCTGTAATTTCTGGTCATTTTCAGTAATTTCTAATAAATTATCAAAAAATACCGAAATGGTGGAAAATAGTCAAAAATCACAGAAAATGTTGAAAATGCCAGTAGATTTCCTTCTTGCATGAATGAAGACAAAGACATTTTTCATTTCAGCGCTATACTTGACAGACTGAAAGATATTTCATCCAGATTGAAAATGGACGAATAAAAGCCCGAGTCAAGGGACCCAAGGGCCTGGGTCAGCAGCCTTGTTATCACTGAGAAGAAGAATGGGAAGTTGTGGGAATGCCTGGATCCCTGAGACCTGAACACGGCAATACACGGGCAATACACACACCATCGCCGAAACAGAAGAAGTCGTAAGCCGTTGAGGAGGTAAGAAAACTTTCACCATTCTTGAAGAAAAAGATGGCTATGGCACACAAAACTAGAACAGTCTAGATGTCTCTGCACATTTAATACCTAATGGGGCCATTTTGAAAAAGGCCAGGTGGTCTGCATATGTGCAGAACCCCATTGCTCTTCTCCAAAATGGTGTCAACAAAGCCCACACCATCTTGGAAAAGGGAGGCACACATGTGCAGAATGGCCCAACTGAAATTTTGTGCATGCAAAGAGGCTTTTACATTTTTTTTTAGAATCTCATGAGAATGATGGTGAGAATGACAATCTCACGAGAATCGACCAATCAGGAAAATCTTTTAGAGATCCCCATTGTTGATGAGATTTTCTCGATTGGTGAGACATAATTTCAGCCCTAATGTAGACCTAAGATAAGCGTCCTTAAGCGTTTTTAGGGGAAGGGCAGGATATAAATATAAATAAATATTTAAATGTTTCTTTTTAGTTTTGAAAGCCACAGGATTTAGTTACATTTTAGGAGTTCTTCTAGCTCTTCTTTTTACATTTTCCCCATTTTACTTTCCTTTTGTAATTCCAATTTTTGATTTTTCACAAGATCAAATAAATTCTTTTAGTAGTTAAATGAAAATTTAAATTGTTCTTTTAAAAAAAAAGCTGTTTTAGTACAAAGTTTGCACTTCAAAGTTTCTTGTCAAGAAATTTTTCAACAAAACCTACGTTTTGGGGGTTGAGGACAGCAGGCATTTTCCACATGAATATTTCAGAAATGCAGTACAACTGACAGACAGAAACCCAGAAGCAAAATAGTATTCTCGGAAAAATTCCTTCCTGGACCCAAAGGATTGGCATGGCAACCAGAGTTACCTTATACCTTATAGTGCTAGTTGACAGACAGAAACCCAGACATTTGCCAAGGGTACTGTTTTACTTCTGCGTGTCTGTCTGTCTTTCATACTGTGTTTTTGAGTCAATCGCTATACAAATAGCCCACACAATTATCCTTCCCACAATGGCCCACCCCTTAACCTCCATTCCAGTGTCTCCAATCAGAATTGTTATCCTTTGCTGTTCCCTTTGAGTTGACCAATCTGCAGTTGGATTTCAGATTAATAAAGGAATCTGTGTACCAGACAATGAGTGACAAGGAACTACAAAGAAAATGGAGTTCAGAGAAGGTAGATGAAATGTGGTATTGTGTCAGTATTACTTATTGGGATTTGAAATTGATGGAAAAGTGGCAAATGGCAAAGTGATAAACAGGATCCCAGATAGTGCATTATCAATAAACTGAGGAATAAAATGTCCATCAAGGCATTGTGGGCATAGTGAATAATGGACGGCAACTCACACAATTTGGGTGAAAAGGCTGCAGCACTTTATGAACTACATCTTTGGTCTGGGTAATTAAGGCCCTATTTACACAGACACTCTAACACCGATAAAATGGGTGTTACATTTTATTACACATGGTACAGGGCAACCCTGCAGCCCTGCAATAGGGCTGTAGCGGAATTTCGCAGCGGTAGCTACTTCCGGCGGAAACAGTGTTTCCGCAATTAGTGGAATGGCATGGCAGAGGCTTTAATTCCGCGGTTTCATTCCGCGGTTCCGCGGTTCCACTTATTTAATTCCGCAACTTAGTGGAATCGTGGAAACATGGCATTTTCGCTATTTCCGCAATTCCGCCAGCGCCAAAAAATCGCGGAATAGTGGTTTTCCGCGATTTTTTCGCGATTCCGCGATTTGCAGAATTCCGGTGGAATTAGCAGAATATCCGCAGAAATGTCGCGGTGTGGCGGGGGCAATTCCGAAATAGCGGAACGGAATCGCGGCGCGGTAAAAGCTGCTGCCGCATCAGCCCTACCCTGCAACATGGGCCCTTTTCACACGAGATGCCTTCACCCAGTTTTTCTGGGTGGAGATGGGTGGAGACATCTGTGTAAACACCACTTGTGGTGGGTGTAGGTACGTGCATGCTCCCGCGCAATACCCATTTCCACCCACCACCCACCCATGAAGCAATTGGTAGTGGAATCTGTTGCTAGATGGGTGGGTGGTGGGTGGATATGGGTATTGTGCGGGAGCATGCACGTACCTACACCCACCACAAGTGGTGTTTACACAGATGCCTCCACCCATCTCCATGAAGCAAGACTGGGTGGAGGCATCTCGTGTGAAAAGGGCTCATGTTGCAGGGCTGCAGTGTTCCCCTGTACCATGTATAATAAAATGTAACACCCATTTTACTGGTGCTAGAGTATCTGTGTAAAAAGGGCCTAATAGAGGAATACAAGCATAAATATTTCCTCAACAAAAAATCCAGTGGCAGGAAATTTGATAGAAGGCAGACACGGGCGTTTCACATACTGTAATCCATTACCGAGGTCAATGGGGGAAGGGATGGTGTGTTCCCAAGCTGGGGATTAGAAAATCTTTTCTAGCAAGTTTGCTATCCCCAAGCCCCTGGGGTTACTATCAATACCGTAGGTCGGACATCCCCTTACAGCATTAATTTCATGCCCACCAAACCTGAGATGCCCCAAATAACCATATAATCCAATCAAATTTACTCCCTTTATCATCAACTGCCACTGAACTTCTGCATTTTGACAGCTAAGAAGGGGTTGACCTTCACTTGAGCGCACCCCAAGCCACACAAACTGCAGTCAACTGGGTGTTGGCACTATAGGGAAGGCCAAAAAAAGCCTTTAATCACCCTTAATAAGGGGGAAATTCCTTCCAAGCTCCAAAGAATTGGTGAACAGAGTTACCTTATCTAAGCAGGTAGGTGGATTGGTGGGTTTGACAGCTCCTCCGCTCGCTGCAGCTGACACAAACACCCTTCCAGGCTATAACAGTAATTAACAGACTGCACATCCACAGTCAAGCTAGAAACCCAATCAACAGCCCAGGCCTGGGGCAAATCACAACATTAACGGCGCCAACAGCCCTGGACTGCAGCAAAGCACCACATGTCTCCCACCACAATTAACAGCGTCCAAAAGCTGCTGCAGACCTGCACCATTCCCTCCTGCACCACCACCTCCCTTTTTATTTTAAGGCACGGTGCGCACAAACCCTCTCACCCTCATAGCTTCTTGTTGGGGAGGGGGGGCATTCCCAAATACCAAGAGGTTATCTATTTGATCACATAGTATCAGGACAGGGGATTTTGATCGGAATTCCAATTTTTGCACAATTTTGTTTCAGCCCTACTTCATATTAAGACCTTTGGGCAGGTAAGTGATCAGTTTTGTAAGGTTTAACAGTTCATTAACCACTATGAGGACATATCATTGTTTTTACAGCACACCAGTGTGTGTGTGGGGTGCGTGTTCCTGCTGATGCGTGCACAGTGGGTGGGTGTGGCATGTACATGGCCGCATATGCATCCCCACACATCCCCACTCATCAACATGCCATTTCCCCCAGTTGCTCTGTGTATGTTGATGAATGGGGGTGCATGTTAGACGGGCACGTGCACCCCCCCACACTCACCGCACATGCCCATGTCACGTCCTTCACATCGATCACACCTACTCACGAACACCCAGATTTCGGAGTGTTCATGAGTGGATGCATCTCGTATGAAAACAGCCATTGTGTTATTATATATTTTAACCAAGTATTTTTGTGCTCATATAATTGTTATATTACAACAACAAAAACAAAACAAAACAACACATTTTATTTTTAGAGCACCCCACCACGAAGTGGTACTCAGAGTGCTTACTTCTTTGTCACTCATGTGCTGCCTATGATACAGAAGTAAGCACTCCAAGTAGCATTTGGTGGTGTGGCGCTCTAAAAATAAAATTTGTTGTTCTTATTATACACATACACACCTATATGTGAACACACACACACATAGAGAGATACTTGGAAAGTATATATATATATATATTCATTCAGTTGCTTTCCAAGTATCTCTCTTTCTATATATATAGCCAAAGTCAAGATGGAAAGGGTCCGCATGGTGTTGATCGCCCCTTTCTGGCCCCACAGACCGTGGTTTGCGGATGTACTGAGCCTATCGGAGGGATCCTTCTACCAACTGCCACTCCTTGCCGACCTCTTGTCACAGGGTCCAATACACCACAAGAACCCCGGTCTCCTCAGGCTGACAGCATGCGTGTGTGTGTGTGTATATATATATATATATATATATATATAGAGAGAGAGAGAGAGAGAGAGAGAGAGATCTTAAAAACAAAAACAAAAAGTAATAATAATGAAAAAAAAAAACAAATATTTTTTTTGAAATAATGGGGGAAACAGAAAAATGTATTTCTACCTATAACTTTTTTGTTTCATATTCACTTCTTATGAAACTTGGAGAAATTGTACCCCCAATAGAGGGCACTATGTGTACCATATTTAGAAATAATTGGATACGGGAACTGATTCTAGAAGCAATTGAATATTGTGATTTTAAGAAGAGCTCCCTACACATTCCTGGCTAGAATTTCTTTATCTTCTGTCCAATTTAAAAGAAACCTGGAAATATTATGTCCCTCCACAGGATCACCAATTGTACCAACTGTCAGGAATATTGGATAAAGGGTCCTGATGTTATAAGCCATTAAGTTGAAAATGTATTTCTGGCTGTAAAAATTTTTATATTGAATTTTGTTTCCAAGATATACAGCTGGAATGTATCCCACACCTCCCCTGTTATCTCTGTCAAACTATAGGACAATTTGATAAAGGGTCCCAATTTTATAAGCAATTGAAATTTTCCCCTTGAAGACCATTATACAGACAAATAGCAGCACATACAGTACCAGTCAGAGGTAGGCACCTGGCATGTCAGGGGGAGGGAGGTTGTAGGACAGAGGAGGGGGAGCAGCCCAAAAGACTGACAGACACATTCACTGGCCAATTACTGCATGCTTCCAGCTTTACAGGACCAATCAGTGGTGGCTTCGAGGCAGGCAGAGGGGGTGGCCCTGACTCACACATAAAAGGGACATAACTGGGACTTTGGGGATAGCATCCCAGAAATCAGGAGACATATAGTTTTTACATCCAGGCTGGCCAGTTATCATCACAATCACATCCTGCTGTACTGTGACAGATGAATTAAGAGAATCTCTATTGGCTCTTTTCTAAACAGATGTTTCTGACTTCCCAGTAACAAGTGGAGGAGAGATGTTGGGATGGTCACAGCACAGAATGATGATATTTGGTTGACATTTCTGCTGGCTAATTGGCATCACAAACAGATCTTCTACCACAGTGACACGTAAGAGAATTCCTGGCATAGACTCATTCTCTGCATATGCTGTGCAGGCTTATAAAATTGGGACCCTTTATCACAACTTTCTGATATTTGTCAGAGATTATCCTGAAGGTGTGATATACAGCCCTGACAAATTTCATATATACTAGTTGGGCTATAAAGATGTTACAGTCAGACATACATGTATAAGTTAATTGATTATACCACCAGGACCATTTATCCAATCCTTCTGAAACTTGGTATTGTTAATTAACATGGGGAGCGGCATAAGCTTTCCATGTTCTATCCCCATTAAATGAGATACAAAGAAGTTACAGCCATGAATATATATACATATTTTTGTAAATTAACATAATTCAACTGTTTATAAATTTGGATTCCTTTTTCTGATATTTCTGAAATTTGGTACACATAATGCCTTCTATCAGAGGTGCGAACTGGACAAGATTAATCTAAATCTAATGAAAAAACAACAACAACGTTACATCCCAAAATGTGTTTTCCATTGAAACCAAAGCAAATCAAAAACAAAAGCAAAAGTTACTTACAATAAACAGATTAAAAATAAAAAGGATACATTTAAATGTCTATATACAAATGCTAGAAGTCTAAAAAGTAAGATGAGAGAATTATAGTGTATTGCATTAAATGAGGATATTGACATTGTAGGAATCTCAGAGACCTGGTGTAATGAGTAGGGGTGGGAAACCGGTAGAATCCGGTATCCGATAATGCCGGTATCGGGCGTACCGGCATTATCGGATTCGGCCCGGTAATCCGGACCCGGTACCGGATTTCTGGGTACCGGTTTTTTTTACATTGCAGCCATTTAAAAATGGCTGCAATGTAAAAAAATTTAAAGCCCCAGCCAAAAAGTTTTTTTAAAAAAAACCCTCCCCGAGTCCAGGCTGCGCGGGTGGAAGGGGGGACACCCCCCACCCACCCTGCCCAGCCTGGCTTTTTGTTTTAAAAAAGAAAAGAGTAAGACCCAGAGGCGAGGCGAGGCGAGCCCACCCCCCAGCACCAGCGGCCGCGGCGTCCCCGCAGCCGCCGGTAAGTATGACCCGATCCCTGGGGGGGGTGTTTAACACCCCCCCAACCCCCCAGGGATCACCCCTACTAAAGTTCAGTGCGCTTACCTTGCGGAGCTCCGGCGGCGGCGGGCGGTCCGGCGGCCTCAGCGCCGGCTGTGGCTGCCGGCGTCAGGACGCTCTAGGCCTTCCGGTGAAACCCGGAAGTTCCCCGGAAGGCCTAGAGCGTCCTGACGCCGGCAGCCACAGCCGGCGCTGAGGCCGCCGGACCGCCCGCCGCCGCCGGAGCTCCCAAAGGTAAGCGGCAAGCGCACTGTAGGGGTGATCCCTGGGGGGGGGGGGGTGTTAAACACCCCCCCCCCCCCCAGGGATCGGGTCATACTTACCGGCGGCTGCGGGGACGCCGCGGCCGCTGGTGCTGGGGGGTGGGCTCGCCTCGCCTCGCCTCTGGGTCTTACTCTTTTCTTTTTTAAAACAAAAATCC
This sequence comes from Sphenodon punctatus, assembly GCA_003113815.1. Taxonomy (NCBI): domain Eukaryota; kingdom Metazoa; phylum Chordata; class Lepidosauria; order Sphenodontia; family Sphenodontidae; genus Sphenodon; species Sphenodon punctatus. Next base: position 1,544,172 of record QEPC01014780.1, on the reverse strand, counting down.
AGGCTGGGCAGGGTGGGTGGGGGGTGTCCCCCCTTCCACCCGCGCAGCCTGGGAGGGGGAGGGGGAGGGTTTTAATTTATTTCATTGGTTTCAATGGGGACACAGCGCCCCATTGAAACCAATGCAATAAATCCGGTACCGGTATACCGGATTTAAACCGGGAATCCGGTTTTCGGGAAACCGGTAACCGGTAAATCCGGTAGCCAGTATTGGGCCCGGGGTCCCACCCCTAGTAATGAGGTCAACCAATGGGACATGGTATTGCCAGGATACAAAATATATCAAAATGACAGAGTAGATCAAGCTTGTGGTGGGGTGGTGCTATATGTAAGAGACAACATTGAATCAAGCAGGATTAATATTGTAAAGGAAGCAAACTGTACTCTGGAATCTCTGTGGATAGAAATTCCATATGTAATGGGGAAGTGTATAGCAGTTAGCCTATACTATCATCCTCCTGACCAGGACAGTGAGACTGACTATGAAATGCTAAGGGAGATTAGACAGGCTACCAAAGTAGGAAACACAGTAACCCTCATATTGACTGGGTGAATGTCTGCTCAGGATGGGATGCAGAGATAAAATGTCTAGATGTCATAAATGACTGCTTCCTAGAGCAGCTTGTCCTGGAACCAACAAGAAATGAGCCACTCTGAATCTAGTCCTAAGTGGAGTGCAGAATTTAGTGCGAGGGGTAACGGTGCTGGAGTTGCTGGGCAATAGTGATAATAATATAATCAAATTAGGCATACTGACAGGGGGGAAATGCCAAATAAAACCACTGCGGTAACATATAACTTTAGAGAGGGGAACTACGTACAAATGAGGAAACTAGTTAGAGGGAAACCTAAAGGAGCAGTTGCAAGAATTAAATGTCTACAGGCAGCATTGAGACTATCTAAAAACACCCTCTTGAAAGCTCAGATTAAATGTATTCCTAATTCCACAAATGAAGAAAGGTAGGAAGAGAACCATACATCTGCCTGTGTGGCTAAATGGTGAGGTGAGGAGGCTATTGGAGCCAAAAGGTCATCCTTTAACAAATGGAAAGAGAGCCCCAATGAGGTAAATAGGAAAGAGTATAAGCATTGCCAAAGTAAATGTAAAAAGTTAATAAGGCAGGTCAAAAAGGAATTTGAGGAGCAACTTGCTAAAGATGCTAAAACTAATAATAAAAACTTTTTCAAGTACATCAGAAGCAGGAAGCCTGCTAGACCATAAGTTGGGGCGTTAGATGACCAGGAGCTGAAAGGGGTGATTAGGGAAGAAAAGGACATTGCAGAGAAGCTGAATGAGTTCTTTACTTCAGTCTTCACTGCAGAGGATGTTGGGAAGATACCCATGCCTGAACCTTACTTTGCAAGTGATGAATTGGAAGAGCTGTCACAAATCAACGTGACTCTGGAGGAGGTCCTAGAGCAAACTGACAAACTCAATACTAACAAATCACCAGGACCAGATAGTATTCACCCCAGAGTTCTGAAGGAACTCAAATATGAAGTTGCAGACCTACTGTTAGTAATTATTAACCTATCACTAAAATCTCGCACATTTGATCTTGAAGACTGGAAGGTGGCAAATGTAACCCCAATATTTAAAAAGGGATCCAGAGGTCAACCTGGAAACTACAGACTGGTAAGCTTGACGTCTGTGCCAGTCAAAATGGTGGAAACTATCACTAAGAACAGAATCGCTGGGCATGTTGATAAACTTGGCTTAATGTGGAAGAATCAACATGGATTTAGTAAAGGTAAGTCATGCTTCACTAATCTGTTGGAATTCTTTGGGGGTGTAAATAAGCATGTAGACAAGGGAGACGCAGTAGATATAGGGTATTTTCAGATGTGACGGGGCGACATTCGTCCTGTCACGAAAACAACCCTTGGATTCCCCACCGGCATCACTCCAGCCTGGCCAACAGACGTGCCGGGGGATCCCGGCGGGAAATCGGGGAGGGGGTGGGGCCACACGACGCAACGTGTGGCCACACGCTCCCCCCCATGCTCCCCCAATGCCCGCCCTCTGGGGAGACGGGTGGGTGCCACGGCCAATGCAGACGCAGCACCCCCCCGAAATGACCATGGCCCAGAATGCTGGCGGGGATTCCAGGCCGTGATCATCGTCCAGATGTGATGGGCCCCTTCATCCCCGCCGGGAAACTCATTCACTACGCGATCGGCGCCGGCCCCGCGGGTTCAGCTGATCGCATGGTGAATGTGATTCCCAGCGGGGATTGAGCGTGGGTACATGGGTAACATCGGGGGGGGAACTTCCGGTTCCCCAACAGACGTTACAAGGGCATTCCCCACCACAGGGAATTGACTGTGGTTGAGCGTGATCTCGTAATATCTGAAAATACCCACAGTGTACCTGGATTTCCAGAAAGCATTTGATAAGGTCCCACATAAAAGACTCTTGAGAAAATTAAATAGTCATGGGACAGGAGGTAGTATCTTACTATGGATCGGTAACTGGTTAAAGGATAAGAAGCAAAGAGTAGGAGGGAATGGTCAGTTTTCACAATGGAGAGCTGTAAAAAGTGGTGTGCCCCAGGCATCTGTATTGGGACCGGTGCTGTTTAATGGATTCATTAATGATCTGGAAAAGGGTGTTAAGAGTGAGGTGATCAAATTTTCAGACGACACCAAGTTATTCAAGGCAGTTAAAACATGAGCAGACTGTGAAGAACTGAAAGAGGATCTTACGACACTAAATGGCAGATGAGATTTAATGTGGACAACTGCAAAGTGATGCACATTGGGAAAAATAACCCAAACTATGAGTACACAATTCTGGGTACTAAGCTAGAAGCTACCACTCAGGAAAAGGATCTGGGAGTGATTGTGGACAATACACTGAAATCCTTAGCCCAATATGCAGCAGCAGTCAAAAAAACAAACAGAATGTTAGGAGTTATTCGCAAAGGGATAGAGAATAAAACTGAGGATGTCATAATGCCTCTACACAAATCAATGGTGCAACCGCACCTGGAATATTGTGTGCAGTTCTGGTCGCCCCATCTCAAAAACACGGCAGGGATGGGCCATAGGGAGCACATTTCGCCACTGTTCCAGGCTCTGCACTGGCTGCCTATAGCTTTCCGGGCCGAATTAAGGTGCTGGTTTTGCCCTTTAAAGCCCTACATGGTCTTGGCCCCTCCTATCTGAGAGAGACTGTCTCACTCCCTGGGCCGTGAGTCAGCCTCTGCGGTCTACCGGGAGCGCCTTCCTGGAGGTCCCCTGGGTGAATGGGGGGGGGCACGATGGAGCAGGCCTTCTGAATGAAAAATGACATCTGTCCTTGGTGCACACCTCTACCCAAAATAGAGAAAGACTGCAATTAATGCTGAAACAAATATTAATGATATTAACTAGGGGTGAAACGCACAGCTAAATTGTTGCTCATGAGATTTTTCACCATCTCGTGAACCGGGACCAATTTCACAAACATTTCCCAACACTGATGCGATTTCTTGATTTTCTCAATATCATGAGATCCATGAGGATTTATTGACTTTCCACTTACCATTTATCGCATATTGTTCATTTACTGCTTAGCACATTGCGGAGGCTACTGTTTTACTTTGGGGTTTCTTTCTGCTTATTTTACTGCATTTCTCAGTGCAAATAGCCCACCTGCTTAACCTCCCCCCAGTGTCCCTTAATTTCCATCCCAGTGTCTCCAAAAATAATTGTTGGTCTATGCTGTTCCCTTTGCTGTGACCAATCTGCAACTGGATTGCAGATTAGTAAAGGAATCTGTATTTTAGGCAATTAGTAACAAGGAAATATAGGGCAAATGGAGAACTGAGAAGATAGCTAGAAATGCAGTGTTACCTGGTATTTGAAACTGACAGCACAGTGGTAAATGGCAAAGTGGTAAGCACTTTATCGGTAAATCGAGAAACAAAATGTTGATTGAGACATTCCCAAGAACCAGGCGGTTCTTGATTTGATCAAGACAGTATCAGGAACTGAGATTTCAATGGGAATGCCCATTTTTGCAATATCTTATTTCATTCTTAAATTAATCGTAATTAATAGCCAGTATTCTGGTTAGTCTGGCAGCTATTTGGTAAATACCCAATTATAGCAATGGTTAACCACCAACATTGAATACTGGATATTATGGCATAACTTAATGTTACCTAAAATCAGGTCCACTTGGACTGGGTTTCTGAGGACACTGTCCCTTCAGACAGTACATTCTGAGAAAACCTAGCAAATATGGGTTTTCAGATGTTACGAGATCACAGTCAACCACAGTGAACCACGGTCAATCCCGCGGCAAGGCCAAAGCACCCTGAACATCTGTTTCGCAGGCGCCAGATGTTCACCACCGTCAATCCCCACCAGGGGTAAAAAATATCCGTGCTTCCGGAGCTCCGGCCCATCTCCGAAAGCGTGGTAAAAGCAATTCCCACTGGTAAACAATAAAAAGTAACGACTAAGAGGAGAGTCCAGAACAGTGTCTGAAAGCCTTGTTCAAGAGACATCCTCCAACGGATTATGGAATGTAACTATAAAATTATCCAACCTTTGCTGTTTGGCTTGCAATTGTCCTGGTGGGATACCCCCTGACTGGCGACGGCGCTTTCTCGACATAGCTGTAACCTAGCCAAGGAGAGAGAAAACAAAAAACCAGAAACACAGAGTGCGGCGTCCCTCTGGTCCACCAGCGCCTAAGGCCGTGCACACAAGGGCGCGCATGCCCGCAGTGGGCACGTCGCAGTCCACCTGGCACTTCAACGTCCCTCTGGACTTTTCTCCTCACACCCACACAATGGGCTCACATCTCTGGTTGGTGCAGTGACGGGGGTGGCGCTGGACAGGTGAGCTGCCAATCCTTTTCAGCTGTCACTTCACACTTGGGACTGGGGGGGGGCAGCTGCTCTCCACGAGACCCAGCCCGCGGCTCCGCTCTCCCCCACTCAACTGCCTGCATCCAGTGACAGCTGATGTCACGATTGCAGACCCAGTAAAGGTGTAGCTCCCCACAGTTGCAGATATGAATGAATCAACAATCAGTCTTCTGAGTCATCCCAAGTGGACAAATGAAGGAGTCTGGGAGTGACCAGCCTTCCAGATGGCTTCTAGGGATACCCCCTAGGAGCTGCTCAACACTCTGGCCCAAAAAACTGCAATGAAGTCCAGATAGAGAATATAAAACAGAACATATTTATTTAATTTATTTATTTATTTATTTAAATAAATACATTTGTCCCCACCCCCTACACCTCCTCCTGCTGAAGCAGCTCAGGGTGGCTAACAGTCATAAAACACAATAAAATACAATAGTAAAGAATACACATCTAAAATAAATAATGTATCATAGAACAAAATATAATGAAGGCTGCCAGAAGAACATAAGAACATAAGAAGTGCCATACTGGGTCGGACCAATGGTCCATAAAGCCCAGCATCCTGCCTCCGACAGTGGCCAATCACGGGGGTCTATGAGAAGCACCCAACAGGTCACCATGCTATCCATTCCCTGTGGGTCATCCCCAGGCTCCCAACAGTAAAGGGTTTTGTTCTCCAATCCCATCTGGCTAATAGCTGCTAATGGAACTATCTTCCAGAAACTTGTCCAAACCTCTTTTAAACTCAACTATACTGCTGGCCTTGACCACCTAGTCTGACAGTAAATTCCACAACCTAATTGTATGCTGAGTGAAAACATACTTTCTTTTGTTTGCTTTTACTCTGCCCCTTTGAGTTTCATGGAGTGTCACCTAGTTTTAGTACTAGTTGAGAGGGTAAATAACCATTCCCTGTTTACAAGTTCCCTGTTTACAAGTTCCACACCACTCATGATTTTATAGACCTTTATCATATCTCCTCTCAGCCGTCTCTTTTCCAAGCTGAAGAGCCCCAACCTATCAAGCCTCTCCTCATACGGGTGCTGTTCCATACCCTGAATCATTTATGTTGCCGTTGTCTATTGTACCTTTTCTAGTTCCACTATGTCTTTTTTGAGATGGGACGACCACACCATTGATTTGTATAGAGGCATTATGGCATCCTCAGTTTTATTATCTATTCCCTTGCGAATAATTCCTACCATTCTATTTGCTTTTTTGACAGCTGCGGCACATTGGGCTGAGGATTTCAGTGTATTATCCACAATCACCCCGAGTTCCTTTTCCTGAGTGGTAACTCATAGCTTAGTACCCAGCATTGTGTAC
>QEPC01014780.1:1516226-1530146 GCA_003113815.1 Sphenodon punctatus | reverse complement strand
GTCATACTTACCGGCGGCTGCGGGGACGCCGCGGCCGCTGGTGCTGGGGGGTGGGCTCGCCTCACCTCGGGGTCACTCTGTCTCTTACTCTAAAAAGCCAGGTTGGGCAGGGTGGGTGGGGGGTGTCCCCCCTTCCACCCGCGCAGCCTGGGAGGGGGAGGGAATTAATGCATTCATTGGTTTTAATGGGGACACAGCGCCCCATTAAAACCAATGAAATAAAACCGGTACCGGTTACCGGATTTAATCCGGGAATCCGGTTTTTGTAGAACCGGTAACCGGTAAATCCGGTAACCGGTAATGGGCCTGGGGTCCCACCACTAGTATCTTGTGTCAAAAGGACTTAAGTTACCACAAAGTGCTGAGCCAGGTTCAAGGTATTGGTGTTAATCTATAAGGCCCTTCACGGTCTGGGTCCCTCATACCTCAGGGACTGCCTCGCCCTCCGCACCCCAGAGCGGCTCCTTCTGTCGGCCGGGGGTGCCTTCTTGGAGGTCCCCCGTGTTAAGCAGGGGGCCACAATGGAAAGGGCATTCTCGGTGGCCGGACTGCGCCTTTGGAATTCCCTCCTGGAGAAAGCTCACCTAGCCCCAAGCCTTTTAACATTCCAGCGAATTTGCAAGACCTGGCTGTTCGCCCAGGCCTTCAGGGAGGGGGGGAGGGAGGTTAGGGTTTTTTATCTCCCTCCACCCGTATTTATTGTATTAAGTGTTTTTTTGTTGCCCTAGCCTATTTTAATTGTCGTGATTTTATGAGTGTTTTAAAATATTTTTATAATTGTATTTTTTATATTTTTGAAACTGTTCGCCACCTCGAGCTGTTTTCAGGAGGGGCGGGATATAAATTGTTGAAATAAATAAATAAAATAAATAAAGTAACCCATAAAACAAGTCAAAACTAGTTGACTAATTGACATGCCTGACAAAGGGCTCATTTCAGCCTGAAAGTGTGTATATTCTCATTAACTGAAGATGGTCCAATAAAAGATAACATCTGAACTACTTTGTCTCCATTTCTTGCATTTGGGATCAACACAGCAACCACACTCTCAAACATCATGAGTTCTTTTAGGGGTTTCTTAATGCCCAAACATTACCCAAACAATAAAATCAAGAGTTCATAGTTTTCACTTAAAAAAAACACATGTAAATGTAATTCCTATTATTGAGGAACCCCCAAATAAGACTCAGAGACAGGATTTTGGGTTAGCTCCAGGCCGCACTCTTTATTAAATTCCAGCCATCAAAATGAACCAACAAAGGCTGGTGGGGCAATTGCACCAAGCAATTGGGTCCAGTATGCTAACTAAAATAAAACTTATTAACTCTGGTACTGGCCCGGTTGTGCCTTCCAGTGCCAGTACCTCTGCATCAACATTCCCCTCCTTCGACAGCAACTGCACGTGGCCAAAGGGGGGCAAGCCCAACTTTGGGCCTGAGTAAGGGGTCTGTTGCCATCCAGGTGTGAAGACAGCGCATGTCCCTACTCACCTGGCTAATCCACCAGGCCCCCAGGGTCGTGACCCCGGTGCATGCTGTGCCCCGCAATACACCTGCGTTCAGCCCCCATCTCTTAAGGAGATGACTCACTATCTTAACATATCCCTATTTAACCTACAATAGCATACTGGACCCCTGCCACAAAGGGGTGGTCGAACCGAACCACCCCAACCCCCACCGCCTTAAAACAACAGGGATTCCAAATGCCTTGCCAGGGCATTCAAATATAAATCATTCCCTTCTTGGGACAAGTGAACTCCATCCCTTCGGAATAGTTCAGGTCGAGTGTGGACTATTCCAGGGTGTCTGATGACAGTCCCCCCTAAGCTCATTACCCATTTACCTATTTCATTATTAATGTTCCGCCTAGCTCTGTCTATCTTCCCCGGTTTCACTGCCCTCACCCAATTAATCCTGGGAACCCAGTTTGTCCAGATTATATGTAATCCCCTAAATCTATCCTTTATTGCTAATAAATCCATCTTAATTTGGATTATCAAATTAACCCCTTTTCTGGTTGTCAAATCTTTCTCACCCAAATGTATGACTAAAATTTGAGGTACGAGGAAATTCCTGGATTCAAACAACAGTGGTAGCAGTTGGTTCCACCGCATACCACTCTGCCCTCTCCATCTAATACAGGCACGTGCAGCTAGGCCCAGATGTAATCCCCATGGGGTTTGTGCTGCAGCTTCGCTAGCCCAGTGCACCAAACTGTGCCCCACGATGCACACTTCTCGCCGACTGGTCACTGGAGCACAGCGCCCTGACAATAGACAATAAACATGTTAGTATTATTATGTCCTGATGTATTTTTTGAATGCCTTTGACCTCCATCTGCCCACTGCCTTGATTGCTTCACCTGGCAACCTGGCCCCCGCAGCAGCCATGGCTGCCCCAATTCTAAAGGAATGTGAACCAAGCTCCTTAGCTGGTAAACCCAGATGTTTAAGTGTTGTCCTTAAAACAGCAGTGAATTGGTGGCTGGTCAAGCAACTTCCTTCTCTGTGAACAAACAAGTGGCCCTGACACTGAGGTCGAATATCCAGGTACTTTCTCAACTGCACTATAGGGCAAATTGCTCCCACACCACTCCTAAACAACTTGACCATGTGCCCTCTGCCCCTTTGGTCTGTTTTACACCATCTTAAACGTAGTGTCACTTGGTGGGGGGTCCAAATGGTGTCGTCTATTGTCAGTGCCCTATCGGAGTCGACCCTGCCCGAAATACTTACAACTTCACCGATCCTAAATCCTCTGAAATACGTGATCACATAGGCGGTTATGAACAACTGAACCTCAAAGGGACTGTAACATATTTCGGGCAGTGCCCCCACCAGTCTGACCAGAATAGGCATCGTAATGGGCGCTCTGAGGGGCATCGGAGGAGCTGGTAACCTAGACCAAGTCTCAAACATTTGTTTCAAATAGAAACCATTGTCTGGTGGAGGGTGTCCTTGCAGTTTATTTGCAAATTTCAATGCAGCGACTTTCCCGGCAATAGTGCCCACCGCTAACCCCTTCTCCCATAATGCCATCACAAATTGTATCACCTCGGGTTCCACAATGGGGAATCCCGTACTCCACCCTTTCTTAGCCCTAAATGCTTGAAATTCACATAATGCCCTACCGTAAGCAATCTGGGTTTTTGGGGCAAGGGATCCTTGGACGATGTCATGCAATTTTACTTCCCAAGGCTCCATAACTCTGGTGGCAATGGGTCCGGGGCCACCCTGGCTTCTGGTGCTAGTTCCCTGTAGCGGCTCATCTGGAATCGAGACAGGGCATCAGCTATGCCTTTGTCGATTCCCGGGACGTGCCTCGCCTTGAACAAAATATTGTTCTTTAAACACCTCATGATGAGGGTGCGAACCAGACCTATCACCCTCTCAGATCGTGATGAGAGGGTGTTGATCACATGCATCACTGCTAAGTTGTCACACCAAAATAGGACCGCCCGGTTGGTGAACTGCTCCGACCACAGCAGCACCGCTACTACTATGGGAAACAATTTGAGAAACATGAGATCCCTGGTTACACCAGTGATGTGCCATTCAGCAGGCCAGTGAGCCACGCACCATCTTGTTCTAAAATATACCCCGAAACCCTGACAACCTGCTGCATCAGAGTGTACCTGCAAACTAGCCTGTATCAACCATTTTTCCCTCCAAAAACTCACCCCATGATATTCATCTAAAAATTGCAGCCATACCCCCATGTCCAGTCTCATCTCCCTTGTTACTCGTATCCAATGGTGGGGTGCCTGCTCCCCCTTTAGTCGGCTATACAGCCTAGACAAAAAGGCCCTCCCTGGTGCTACTACCCAACAAGCAAAATTTAAGCTGCCAATTAGTGACTGTAATGCTCTGACTGTGATTTTTCGTGCTGCCATATTAGTACAAATCTTTTCCTTCAGTGCCCTTAACTTCTCCTGAGGCAATTTAGATGTAGACGACTCCGTGTCCAATTCTATTCCCAGGTAAGTAAGTCTAGTTGTCGGTCCTCTGTTTTCTCTGGCGCTAGTGGGACACCTAGCTCATGGGCCACATCCTGAAACGAATGCATAGCGATGGCGCAATCCTCCACCGCCAGGTGGCCTATTATCAAGAAGTCGTCCAGGTATTTGGTCACGTCACCCGCTTGGAGTCTCTGCCTAAAAACCCACTTGAGCAATGAACTAAATTGTTCAAATACTGAGCAGGGTATAGAGCAACCCATGGGCATTGCCCGCTCATAGTAATACAGCCCATCAAATTGAAAACCTAATTAGTGGAAACTGCTCGGATTAACCGGCAGCAGGCGAAAAGCTGACTTAATGTCACATTTGGCAAGGAGGGCTCCTTTCCCCATGGCTTTAATTTTTTCCACTGCCGTGTCAAATGATGCATACCTAACTGTTGTTAATTCCTTAGGTATAGCATCATTTACTGAGTTACCTCACGGGTAAGACAGGTGACGAATCAAACGATATTCCCCCACCCCCTTTTTTGGCACTATACCTAATGGGGAAACGACGAGATTAAACAAGGGGGAGGGGGTAACTGAACGGGTCAACAACTTGGCCCTCCCTGACTTCCTTCCTAATTTTTTGCTCGGCCACTCGCTCAAGGCTCTGCATGGATTTCAAATTCCTCCCTGTCCCTCGCTGTGGCACCATGCCCGCCAGGATCAGGAATCCCTGTCTGAACCGTTGACAACGTATGCCACCTCCGCTCGGTCGAGGTGTCCTCTAAGGGCCCCTTCGAATCGATCAATTTTGATTGGAGTCGGGCCCCTTTTCAGGCCGGCTCCCATTCCCAGATCCCTGACTGCTCTTATCATTTCCAGGACCTTGTCCAAATATCCCTCTTCCCTCTTTTTGCTTTGGGCGAAAACAATTGGTTGCTGGGTGCCCACCCCCGCAATTAGAGCATCCGTGCCAAAATTTGCAGATCCCATGGCTGCAGCGTCCGACCCGGTTATATTCATAACACGGGCCAAGCCCTTGAAACCCTCTCCTGCTTTCACCGTGAAATGGGTCATTCGCTGGTGCCACCCCTCCCCCTACCAGGGGATGGCCACTGTCAGCTCGTGGTGCATTCATGGCGTTGATCATGCACTCCAACCATAGGTTGGGTGCATGAACATCCCATTGTAGCCCTGGAGTATTAGCTATAACCATACTCCTGCTGGTCTGGTTCCATAGGCCCTACGCACTATATCTGAATATTTGTGCAGTTCTAAACCCCTTTCGGGGTCAACCTGCAAAATGATCCCCATGTAGATTGCAAAAGCAGCGGTCCAATTTGCCCAATTGCGATCTACTTTTGGGCGGCGAAATTTCTCTTTTTCTTTCTCCTCCTGCTGGTCAGTGTGATCCACGATTGGGTCACTGAAAAGCAGGGCAAAAACATCTATGTACTCCCCTTTTAGAATTCTTTCTTTTGTGGCGGGCAGGAGGTGTTCCCCAAAATGAGCCAACATGCTGGGGATAGACCCCCCCCTGGTGGTGGTGGGGACGTCTAGTTGTCTCCAATGCCTGTGTCCCCACCTCCCCTGCTTTGCTAATGGAAATGGGTGTGGCCCCTGCCTGAAATCCTGCCGCCCCTGCTCTCTCAACTACCCTTGTCCTGGCATCACCCAGCTCGGGAAGGCCCTGCGGAACCGCTGGTGTGACCCAAACACATGACCCATTCATGTACGCTAATTGGGGTACCCCAGTTGGAACTACTGCGGCAGGGAGACTGTCAGCCTGCACCCCTGTTGGCTGTATTCTGTTCTCCTCACAGGGTGCTGCTTTGGATGTGTCCTGCCATGGCCCCGTTCCCAACCTAGCTACGCCCTCTGCGTGCACCCTCCCTGAGACAGTACTTACTCCCTGCAGATTAGCCTCACCTCATGATGGGATCATTGCATCATGCCCCATCTGGACGCTGGGTTCCATCTGCCTTGCCCTGTTTGGTACTGGCTGCTCGCTCCTCCCGGTCCGGAGCTCTGCCTCCAATGCGAGGATCCTTCACCACTTCTCGGCGTCGGAAGGTCCTTCCATCTCTCCTGTTCCCTGCATCCTCCTGCTGGTTGCAGGCGGGGGTCCATCATCGACTGTGGATACAGACCCTAGGCCCCACAGGCCTGTGGGCCTGCCCCTGGGTTGAATTTCCCACAACCTGGCAGTACAGTGCCATCCCTGGCACGCCATCTGGATCCCAGGTGCCATATCCCCTATCCATCTGGGTGCTTATTGTAGGCTCTCTTGGCCTTTCCATCCCTCCAGACCGTGTTGGGCCCCCTACACCGGTATTTTCCATGGGTTGTACACTTACTGGGGGCCCGCTTCCCCCATCTAGCCCCTGGCTTTCCCACTCCTGTGGGGGTTCCTCCATGTGGGGGCCTCCTTCACTCATCACTGACTCCCTGTATTGTGTGGGGGGGTTATCACCCATCTCCCCTGCCACACCTCATCACTCACTCCACTCAGGGTGAGCCCAACTAGGCCAGGCTCCCTCACCCCGGAACTGCCCGCCTCGTTATTAGGAGGCCCATGCATTGCCTCCTTCAGCTCATCTTCCACCCCTGTCGGGCAACCCGCACTGGGCCCTGCCTGGGCTTGCATCCTCATGCGCACCTCACACCCATGAGGCGCGCAAAAATTACCGCCCTGGGGGGGATGGTTTCCCGGCTGGTACTGCTGCCTTCTCCCCCCAGCTGTCCAGCGCCATCATGAGGAGGGCCGGTGGTCGAGGGGGCCTTTGCCTTCGCCCCCTTTCTCTTTGCCTTGCCCATCTCAGCCCAAATTCCCTCTCCCGTTCTGTCGCGGCGGCACAGCAGCAAAGAATTTTTTCTGCTGCCTTGTCCCCTCCACGTTCTGGACTGCCGCTGTCTGCGACACTTCAGAGATCAGCCCCTCCTAAAAGGGGCGTGCCTCCAAGAAACAGCACACAGCATGATTTGCACATGCGCATTCAGGGCAATGGCACACAGGCCGACACACACACTGCAGCGGGGCCTTCTAACAGGCCCCGCTGCGCGGCCATTACGCGGTCTCACCACGCAGCTCAAAATGGAGCCGGATGGGGGACCCGACAATTTACCCTTCACCTCCATTCAGTGGCGAAGGGGCCTTCAAGACCTAATACTATAGACATTTTTTTTTCTGGGACTTCCCTGTGTCCCAAAATATTCCATATTTCTCTCATCTTAGAGCATTTTTTTTACTTTGTTTCCCCCCCCCCCTATCAAACACATCTTTAATTTGATGAAGTCTGTATAATACCAATTATGCCATTTCTGCAGTTCCTGTAAATGGAAAGTAGATAGCTGAGCTGAAAATATTAAGCTGAATTAATGAGCTGATGGTACCAACTATAAATACCCACAGGTAATCTGGTATCTTGAATCATCTAATACCCAAAAAAGTTACTGAAGAAATTACAAATAGTTGTCTGGGGCTGTCTCATCAGCATTCAGAATCACTCCTGAAGGACCTGAAACATGAAGTGGAAATTTAAACTAAACTATAAGAAGATTTCTTTTTAAAAAGCAATCAGAAGAAAAAAATTGCTTAACTATGTTGTGAAATCACATGGATGGTTCTAGAGAATAGAATTATCACCCAGATGCTGACTAACCAGTGTTAGTCTGAGTCCAGACTTCAGACCTAAATTCTCCATTGCAAGTGGAGCTTAAAAATTCTTTTAAGATTTTGAGTGGGAAGCTTTTGAGAGATTAGCTAAGAAATAAAATGGAAGACTGTGGAGGATCTTACATAGGTTTGCCTACCTGTTTATTCAAATATTTCTGAATTTGGTTCAAAAAACCTATTTCAAACACTTTCCCCCCATGATTTTAAAATGGAAATGTGAATGTACACGTCAAATAACAAAATTTAAATAACAATCCTGTAAAAATCCTAATTGCTGGCCTTCATTTAACAGAATTTTAGATCAAGGGAGACTTTTGTTGGTGCTCTTTAAACTGCATGTTTATTACTTTACATTGAGATGATTCAAGTGCCAAAAGTATTTTGATGTTTTCATAGACACCATAGGAAACAGGGCCAGCCTTAAGATTTGTGAGGCCCAGGACAAAGATAAAATGGGGTTCCTGGTGTCCCCAACCCCTCCTCCGTAGCCCTGGCTCCTCAAGCACACCCTGCACAGGACCCTAGATATGGTTGTGTTTGGGGCCTCGCTGGAAGGAAGTGGGACCGAGACCCTGCCCTGGTGAAAACAAGGGCCACTGTGCAGCCCTTCAAAGTATAAGAAATAGAGAGGTCTGGGGTTGTCATACTGGTAGCCCTGTGGTAAGGCCAGCCTTGGAAGGACAGCTAATATTGCTATGGCATTAACACCTCATTTTATTTACAATATATTTATTTATGCCCAGGAAAGTAATGATGATAATATCTGTCTTCTTAGATAAAGTGAAACTTTCTGTGGATATATATTCTTGTAGATGACACAGGCCAGATGCTTCTCAGCTGTAGAGTCAAACAGATGATGCTAAATAAACTTGCTGCAGCTGGTGAACAGTAAGGGAAATGTTATACTACAGATGGATTTCTCCATTTCCCTGCACAAGCTCATTGAAGGAGTAAGGGAAATACCATGCTAAAGATTAAATATATACAGGGATCTGGGGAGGCACTATCTTTAATGTGGTATTCCTCCTACACTTTCTTTCTTTCTTTCCAGACGTGATGCTGCCACACACTCCCACACATTCCCCCCACCCCATGGTAATTCCTAGGTCACGTGTGTTGGCTGTCTCTGGGTAGGAGGACACGCTTCCACCCCAGGCCATACCACGCTTCTGGAGGTTGGAAATGGTGAGAAGTTCCATGGTTGCAGTTACCACATGGGAAAACGTGGCCAAGCTCAGTGTTCAGACAGTTCGCCGTGCCCCAAGGTTGCTCCATGGGTGGGTACTGGGTGGAGATGGATGTTGCGTGGGAGCACGCACATACCAACACCCACCGTCCGTGGTGTTCACACAGATGCTTCCACCCATCTCCACCCAGAGAAACTGGGTGGAGGCATCTCGTGTGAAAAGGGCCCATGTTGCAGGACTGCAGTGTTGCCCAGTAGATGCCCTGTAACCTGCATAACAGAATGCAACACCCATTTTATCGGTGTTAGAATGTTTGTGCGAAAAGGGCCATAGTAGTATTGGGGTGGGAGTGGCAGAGTAGATGCCTTATTGCTGCCAAGGCCCAGGACACTGCTCAGCTTCCATCTTGGAGATCACAAGTTCTGCAACTCCTGGCTGAAGCATGCTCAGTACAGCCCTGGATCTGACTGCCTGGATCTAGTTCCTACTCCCAAGCACTGAGAAATAAAATAAAATAATAATAAATTAAAAGAACAATTGCAGATTCGGATACATTATGGTATGCTCCATTCCAACCATTTGGAAGACACTTTACAAAAATCCTACAAGCTCTAAATGGGGATGGGGAGGGTAGTTAGGAGATACAGTTTATTGTGACTGCAAAAGCAAATACAAATCTTGCCTTCCAAAACTTCAGAAGAGTTCAGAATGAGAATCACATTTCACAAGTTGGGACTACTATGGGTGTTTTCAGACCAATGCGGATCACAGAGCTGTTCCATGGACCCACCACCATGGCCACCAGTTAGCAGCTCCACCGGGGACACATCAGACTTACCAGCAGTGTCCCCAGGTCTGCCTGTACCATAGAGTTGCGGGTGCTCACCCGACACTAGGCTGGTACTCGTGACTCATGGTGTTGAATTTGGAAATGGACAGATGGTTTCAGAGGTGCACCATGGGTTCCCCCAGCAGATGAGCAACAGCGCTGCGTTTGGCATTTGCCCTGGATTTGGCCAGTCTGCTCTTCATGACATGCGCCAGGATCTTGTGAATCACTCTGGGCTGGGCTACCCCAGAGCTGCCCCAGCCTGGTCTGGGTTGCACATCTGGCAGGTAGGAGTGTTCAGTTCATATAATTTTAATTCATTGCAAAAGTAAATGGAAACCCATTTATTTTTGTAATTAAGGTAATGAAAACCAATAAGAAAACAACATTCATTTGATTTCATTCATTTTCTCTCTCTTTTTTTATTAAAAAGAATTTTAAAAAAATTAAAAATCACTAAACATGCACATATGGCTTCCAGGGCCATTCAGCGCAGGTGCACCATTTTTCAAAATGGCGCCGATGCTGCTGGCATCATTTTGGTAAAGGTCTGTGCATCTGTAGAATGACCCTGGCGGTCATTTTGTACAGGTGCAGTGATATTTTTAATTACCATTGCTCTTAATAAAATAACACACACAAAAGTGAAAACAGTAGGATCTTTTATGACCCACCACCACCACCAAAACAAACGAGGTTTGGAAACAAAAATTAAAAAAAATTATTAGGGATGGTTGAATGTGGTTCAGAAGTTCAGAGTTCAGACCAAACTTGACCAGTTCCGTCAACCGAACTGAACTTCCGAACCGAACTCGATTTTCTAACTGAACCGAACCGAATTTCTGAACTCGGTTCTCTTCGCCCATCTCTATAATATAATATTCCATTTAGCTCAATGGGGTTTGAATTTCCAAACTCTGTTTGGAAGTTCAAGTTCGGACCGAACTCTAATAGTTCGGTCGACCGAACCGAACTTCCAAACCGAACTTGATTTTCGAACTGAACCGAATTTCTGAACTCGGTTCTGATCGCCCATCCCTACAAATTATGTGCCTTCTGCACACCCCTAGTTCCATATGTAACACAATTCAATCATTTCTTGTAACAGTTTGTCCAGAAACAACAAATACAACAGCAAAGAAACCAAACTCTTTTAAGACATAACATCAAATGTTTTGACTTGAGACCAAGTAGTTAAGAGGATACTTTTATTGAACCAAATTCTGTTGATGAGAGCATGCAAGCTTTTGGGGCAAGATATCATCCAAACTCCTGAACTGCTGTCTCCATCTCTTACATTTGGAACCAACAGGACAACCACCCACTCTCTAGACTCCAGTGTTTTGATTCAGGTTCTCATGACTTTAGCAGCTGGGTCTTCAGGAAAGCACCAAAAATGATCCGATTTGTGATAAAATAAATTGTCACTTTATGTATCTGGCAAAGCTTGATCTCACAGCATGACATTTCATTACAGTCTTCACGTAAGGAAGTGGGATTCATTCCAAAATGAAGTCACACGTTTTGTAGCTGTAATTTTACATCCATAAAAGTAAAGAACAGGCTTTAATTTGATGTCTAATTTTGGACATTTCAGCCCAATAGGGAGTCTTATACATTTATCCGTATGTAAATGGGACAGATTACCTGGCATAAGCACGAACCCCTAGATAATAAGTATACTCAATAGTGTATTCAGTAGATAAATTACAGGTGAGCACAGCAGCGGATCTGACCACTGCCAATATGTTAAACATCAGGGAGAATTTTTTCCCACTGGTTTTTCTTTGTTACAAACATTAAATAGCTTTTATTGGTTTTCCACAGTTAGTCTGTGTACTGAACACCTGCATTTTTGTTAGCTTTCTAACTTTCAATGTGGATTTTTAGTACTCTTTTTGTTGTTGTTATCCAATCAAGAATGTGGAGTGATTTGACTCCAGGCCATCTCTAATTAAGAATGAGAATTTCCTGTTACTAATCTGTAGGAAATTAACACTTTCTAATCACTATGCTATTAAATATAGCTATCCAATCAGATATGGTTTTCACCAAACTCTAATTTATGTTACTAGCCTCTTTAAAAGTCCTAATTGTTTACCACTTTTCTTTACCACCCCTTCCTTGGTAAAGCTGATGGTTTCTTAATTGCTATTAAAGCAGCATGTGGAAATTAGCTCATTACTATTAATTTTCCTGTTGCCAACTGGTTCATGAACTGCTTTTTGATTTTTGAAATGATTTTATGAATTGAAACAAAGAGAATGTCACCCATTGTGCTGAGTTAAGGATTTATGAAAATTAGTTAGTTTGACGGACATTTAAGCATGCAGCCATCTGCTTTTAGTCTCAGAATATCAAGCTGCAAAATATATTGATATTAATAAGCTGCCGGTGTGTTTTCTAGCTTCAGATCACACTATTGCCTACTGCTGAAAGGAGAGATTTAGACAGATGGCTAGAATGGAGGGACACAATACAAAATTCCAGTCATTCATTGACTGTTACTACAAAATGACAAAACCATTTGAATACAAACAAAATATGATAGATAAAATATTGTATTTTATGTAATAACTTTCATTTCAAACCACTTCACAAAGCAATGGGCTTGATGGTGATAATGTGGGGACTGTGTAGGCAAACAGATAAATCATCATGCATTCTGTAATTGGTTGCACACTGCCTTGGACATTAGTTTCTTTTTTTAGGAAAGGAAACGTTGACAGTAATCATTATCTGTTCTGATTCAAAAGCACAATAGATCTTTATCTTGCAACTACACAGTAATCAGGAATCGGCAAAACTAGAGCTTATCCTAACATCTTTTTTTTTCTATTTGTCCCAGTACTACTTTAAGAGTCAAATGTTGATGTAACCTACATGTCTGATGGCAGGGTGAGGCCCCACGAGCCAGGGAGGGGCAACTACTACACCAGGAAGGGGAGACTACTACTTACCCTTCCTTGGGCAGCCAGACCATGTGATGGAGTGCATTGCATGGATGGCAGCTGCCAGATAGTCCGCCCACCCCGGGGCAGGGGGAATAGGTGTCTGTTATGCAATGCGTCCTCATAAGAATTACAACAAGGACATGTCACAGAGCAGTCTACTCCAACTGGGGTGAGGCTGTACAAGGTGGTGCTACCCGTGTAGAGGGACTGCGCTTCCCCACCACATGGGTCATGAGTGATGGGGACTGTTGCCCATTGTGTGTGGCCATGTCATGGCCAGGAACCCCATCAGGCCAGGTGAGCGAGGCAGGACAGGGCTAGGTACTTGCTTGTGTGGCCGGTGCCACGGCCTGCCCCAGCCGCGGCAGGAACGCCAAAAGAGAGAGCAAGGATGGGAGAGTGGGCAGCCTGAAAGGCAGGTAAACAGGTGGGCTCGGAGTAGGGCTGGAGCAAGCTGGAAAGATACACAATGCATAGTCTAGAACAAGGCTGGGTTAGGAAGGTCTAGAACAGGGAGTGGGAAGGAATCAGGCAGGCACTCAGGCCAAGGTCTGCTGATACATCAACCAATTAGCTTTCTGGTTGTTCAGACACCCTGTGCTTCCTGTGAGACCTTTATAAAGCCTCAACCCAGGGAGAATCATCCAAAAAGGAGCCAGGGGTGTGAGCAGGTAACTGAGCAGGGGCGTGTTTTAGAGTTAAATGCCTGTAGAGCTGGGCTCTGAGTGGCTCCCCGGTGGCACCGATGTCAGTGTGCTAGTCCTGCATTCTCCTGGGTTTGAGATCAAGAAGTCCTCACAGCCTCAAAGTATAAGATACTAGGGATGGGCGAACAGATCGCGGTTCGGGTTCGGCCGTTCTGTTCGGCTGCATTCGGTTTGTCCGTTCTGTTCGGCAGTTAGGTTAGTTCGCCGGGTTCGGGTTTGGCTGTTTGGTTCAGCCGTTCTGTTTGGCCATTCGGGAAATGTTATGGGTGCTTTTTTTTGTTTTTTATATGTTTTTTTGTTTTTTATTGGGTTTTATATGGTTTTCTTTTGTTTTTTATTTGTTTTTTTTGTTTTTATATGGGGTTTTTTAATTTATTTTTTTAATCTAATATTAAACATACCGAACGGCGAAGTGGCCGAACAGTTCGGTCAGTTCATATCACATTCGGGTGAGTTCGGGTGGCAAAAAAAGGTTCACTGTAAGGTGACAGGGAGGGGTAGTACTAGTCACTGAGGAGCAGACTTCCAGGCACCAGGGGTGGAGAGGCTTGCAAGAAATGAAACTATCTGCCTCCCCCCTTCCCAACACTTTCTGAGCTAGTCACTGTTCCTGAACAGCAGGC
>QEPC01014780.1:1492083-1515596 GCA_003113815.1 Sphenodon punctatus | reverse complement strand
CAGTACAAAACTGAAATGAAACTTAAAGCAATCTAAAAATCCTACTCAACGCCTGCTGTTCAGGAACAGTGACTAGCTCAGAAGGTGTTGGGAAGGGGGGAGGCAGATAGTTTCATTTCTTGCAAGCCTCTCCACCCCGGGTGCCTAGAAGTCTGCTCCTCAGTGACTAGTACTACCCCTCCCTGTCATCTTACAGTGAACCTTTTTTTGCCACCCGAACTCACCCGAATGTGATCCGAACTGACCGAACTGTTTGGCCATTTCGCCGTTCAGTATGTTTGGTATGTTTGTGTTGAGCTTCGTGTTCTCATTCGGTCGTCCAAACAGGCCGACGGGCCGAACTCCGAATTTCCGAACCACGTTCGCCCATCCCTATAAGATACATGGATTTATTAAATAGTCTTGGAGGGGTGTTATAAAGCAATTCCCTTTTTTGCCCTTGTGGATTGGGTGATGTGGAAACGGTCTCCCATATACTTCTTTTCTGTAGATTCTTTAAATGGATATGGGGAAAATTTATGGCACCTCTCTTGAAGATTATGCCTGGGAGATCTCACAGGGATTATCTTAATTTTTTGTTGACTGATCAGGATAGGAGTGTAGTTGCATTGGTTGCCAAATTCTTGACCCAGGCAAATAGGCAAAGAACAGTTTGGTTAACTGCATTCTCTACTGGACTTTAGAGTTACTGGTCTTTACTGTAGATCCACTAAACAATATACAGTTCCTAGGAAATTCTCAACCATATCCTTGCTTTGGGCTGTTTATTATTCTTGTTTTTCATTTTTATTTATGCTTTATATGATCATGAACTATATTGTATGCTATGTGTTTTATTTGTTTTACTTGCCAAGGCTATCAGCCATGCAATAAATCATTCATTCATTCATTCATTCATTCATTAAGTAGTATCTTGCATCACAAATAATCCTTTTGACATAGTAGATATACTTGTACAGCAAAATACTGCTTGCTTTGCATACAGATGTTGCTTTCCTTCACCAAAGCAGAATAAGAAGACATTCTTTTCCAAAGTGACCCACATTACTCACATGCATATGACCTGCTACAGTGGAAATAAGTTCGATGGGACAGATCTTCAAAAGCTAGTTTCAAGTTTATTATGCATTCCTTGCATCTTTTTTGCTTTGGAATTTATTTCTTTTTCTAAGATAAAATCAAAATTATTATTGAATCATACTTCTATGTGGTAAGACGTAACTGGTTCAAAGCATTTTAATGAATAATAACTGATGTGAAAAGTTGACTTCTCTTACTGATTTCTCTGAATGAGAAACTGGTCTCCTGACATTATTAGCAATAAAGTATTTATTTTGTTCAAAGAACACCTTCTTACTGCAGATCAAGGCAAACAGTACATTTCATTTTACATTGCACTAAAATTTCAGTTAAACAATGTTAGATGATAGATACTTTTTCATGAGGACATGTAAATAATCCTGGCAATCAAGCCCAGCCAGTATTGACTCACTCTAGATAAATATGAAATGGCGTCCTTCCATCTGAACTTTAGAAAGTAATATTTACAAACCTATGTCTCTCCACGAAAAAATGACTTTCTCTTTAATATCAACCATGTTTTTGTAGTTCACATGGTCTCTTCTGTGCTGCCACATGTAATATAAGTAATAATCTTACCTCGTTATTTTCAATAGTGTTAGAAAAATATGCAGCTGTGTGGCATACTAATGCCTCCTAGAAAGCAGGTGGCGTTTATATAAACTACGTAACACACACACAAACCACAGGGCTCCTCTAATTTTCCCTCTGAGCTCAAATAAAAATAAACACAATCAGACATTTACTGATAACACCAAGTAATTTACATCAGGAACGGGGAGAAACAGGGGTGCTGGGTATCAAACAATGACAGCTGAAATTGTGTTTTGTAAAAAGAAAGAAAGAAAGGGTATTTTCAGATGTGACAGGGCAAATTGGCCCCGGCACAGAAACAACCCATTGATTCCCCGCTGGGGCCACCGCGTCATGGGCTAACAGAAGCGGTTGCCGATCCTGGCGGGGAATCCGGGGAGGGGGGCGGGGCTGCGCGGCACAATGTGCGGTCACACAGCCCTGCCCCCCATGCTGCCTCAGTCGCCCACCCACCAGGAGACGGGCGAGCGCCACGGCCAATGTGGCCACAGCACCCGGCCACCACCCCCGGCATTGACCACTGGTCGGAATCCCGCCGCGGATTCTGGCCCGTGGTCAGGGGACAAACGTTACTGTTCCCTTCATCATGGGGGGGAATCTCATTCACCACGCGATCAGGGATGGTACAGGCAGGACCTCCGATCGCGCGGTGAATCTGATCCCCCCTGTGATTCACGGGGTGAACATCTGGGGGGGAACTTCCGTTCCCCCATCAGACATTACGGAATCACTTTCACCCTGTGCAGATTCACTGTGGTTGACTGTGATCTCATAACGTCTGAAAATACCCAAAGAAAGAAAGAAAGAAAGAAAGAAAGAAAGAAAGAAAGAAAGAATAAGCAATCAACAAGAACATTTTGGAAAGCTACCAAGGGATATTTTGTTTGCAAGGTGTCTGTCAAAACAAGATGACAATTTACTAAATCACTAAATAGGTGTATAACCCTTCCAAATTAGAGACTTGGCTCATATCTGGTAGGGCAAGAGGTTATGGATTCAGCCTTACCCATCTACCTGTCATGCAGCCACATATCTCAGAACAGGCTACTAGTGTGGACAGAAGCTACTCCAGGGTAAGTGTGCTCACAGGGAAATTCACAAGTAAGATGTGTAGAGCAGGACCATAGGATAGTGTAGCAAGTTGGCTAGCATTCCTCCCTATGATTGTGCACTTGTCCTGGGCCAGACATTGTTCATGCAGGCATCTTCTTTGAAAATGTATGGAACACAGAACAAATAGGTGGGGGACCCTTCACCCTCCTGCACCAGTAGAATCAT
Source organism: Sphenodon punctatus (assembly GCA_003113815.1). Classification (NCBI taxonomy): domain Eukaryota; kingdom Metazoa; phylum Chordata; class Lepidosauria; order Sphenodontia; family Sphenodontidae; genus Sphenodon; species Sphenodon punctatus. The sequence goes on along the minus strand of QEPC01014780.1, from coordinate 1,512,644 downwards.
AGAATCTTAGACTGCTTGCAGACGTGCTGATTTTTGCATGAGAATATCTCACAGGAAGGCAGGGATCACGGAAGATCCCTGCTGGGTTGCATATATCCAAGTTATTCTCCTTCTTGGTTTTTTGGGCCAGTATGACATCATGTGACCTTAAGGGATCTGTTATTACATTCAATGGATCCATGCACACATTACGAGGTGAGCCTCTACGTGTTCTAATTTTCACATAACTTACATTAACGTTGAATTTACCACATGCACACATTCCAATATAAAACCCACATTATGGTCAGAGAAGGATTTCACCACCCTGACATCCGTGATGAAGACTGAACATTGGGAAGGAAAAAATTCCTCAGTGATCTTTGTGACAAAACTCATAGACCAGCTATCACAATGATCACCAAACCAAAACTCATTCAGTTTCTATATGTCAAGAACTGGGGGATTACTGCTATAATCATAATATGACATGGGTGCAAGGCTGGACAGGTCCCATATACATAACCACTCTAGCCTCAGCAATTAGAGCATAGGTGCAGCAAAAGAAAAGAATAGAAAGTTCAGCTGTAAGAGACATTGCATTTTCTTTCTTTCTCCTACCACCTCCAAGAACAAAGCATTTAAAAAAAATAATTCCTGTAATCTAACAGTTAATGAGCTGAAACATTTACCTACAAATATCCAATTGCATTGCAAGAAACACCAAAATCAATACTATTGATGGCTCCAGCTAACTAGGGTAAATCAGTATCAGCAAAAACCCATGTCACCTTCTGCCCATTTGCCACTGCTAGTTTGCAATATAGTAAAGGTGACACATTTATTTTAAAATTATACCCTGCCCTTCCCCTCAGACTCATGGGCATCTTACAATGTATAAAACTACATAAAACATATTTTAAAATCCCCTTAAAGGCCCTACCCTAAACCCCTCAACACACTCACCCCCACCCCTAACCCTAATCCTGCCTGCCAAAGGCCAGGCCAAATGAAAAGGTTTTACATCATTTTTGGAAGATGAGCAGGCTTGGGCTTACATGAATCCCCAAAGGACAGATGTTCCGTAATTGGTGACCTTTCTACAAAATGGTCACACCTGAATTTTGAAAACTAGAGGGCAAATACTATAACTGTATCTTGACATAAACATTTCAAAATAAATAGATCTGACATGGTTAAATATGCTTGATACTTACCATATTCAGTAGATACATAATTCTATTCATATGATGAAAATGTCTCTGAAATGTTTCCCTTCCTAAAACATACATTTATGATTGTTTGTATCAGTAGCACGAAAGCAGGTGACAGACAAGAAGTCTGGGTTTTAAAGGCCACAACTCTTTATTACTACCTCATTCTGGAAAAGGATGGCAGGGAGAGAGATAACCAACCAACCAAGCAACCATAACACCTCACCCCAGAAAAAGGCCCAGGACCAACAGAAATATCCATTTGTGGGCAGACATTACTGCCCACAGATTCCACCAGGGACCCTGTATTAAATAGGGCCTGTAGAGAGGGGTGGCCAGTGCCCCAAGCTAGGGATTAGTGCTATCCTTCTTAGCCAGTGCTGTTGGCTAAATCCCTTTGGGGCCAGAAGTAGAGCTGATGGTTACTTATCCCCTTAGCAGCAGCTCTCCAACCCCACCTTTTAGGTGGTACCTTCATTGCATTCCATTTTCTTATTTAAAATGCCTCCCAATTTAGTCCAAAACCTTGGACCTCTGATAACTGCTGTCCTAGAGTTGCGACAAGTAATACACCTCACTTTGAATGCACCCCCCATCCTTACAGAATTGTGTAACTCGAAGGTGACAGTACTACAGGGACCCCTCGATGTGGAATCCTTCTCATTGAGAGGGGGGCGGGGCAGTCAGGCTTCCATTAGCCTCACTGGGTACAGAACGTCCACTCACATGTTTGCCGTGCATAGATACCCGTAAAGTGGCGACAGGGATCCCGGTGGTTGAAACACAGCACTTTGGTCCCTGATCTGTGTAAATGGGAGGTCCTGGGGTAGCCCACTCAGGATTAATTGGTTAGTCAACTTCTCAGTGAGTGTCAACTGGGTGCGGCACTGGGCTTGTGTTCAGTTTGCTGTGTCTGGCCCTGGTGTTAGTGTCACACACCCTTCTTGGGCTCCGAGATGGGTGGGGAGTACAGACACCAAACCATTTAAGGTTGCGACATAGAGCGAGTTTACGAGCCTATGTTGTGGCTATGTGGGCAGCAAAGAAGGATTTTTTTGCTGCCCTCATAGCATCCGCTAAATCCCGTCCAGCGGAACTATTCCAGGTAGTGCAGGGGCTGGTCAGCCCAGAGTCCCTCCACCTTGGAGTGGAGTCATCTAGTGACCACTGTGACATGTTTGTGGATTATTTTGCAGATAAAATCGCTCAGATTCACCACAGTTTTGACACCACATTTCTTGCAGTGGGGCAATTTGAGATTATGGAAGCACTGCCTTGTCCATATTTGTGGGATCAGTTTCGGTTGGTGACACCTACCAATGTGGAGGATGTTCTTGGGACTGTTAGGGCTACCTGTTGTGAACTTGACCCTTGCCCATCCTGGCTGGTTAAGGCCTGCCTGGAGACGATGGGACTGTTTCTGGTGGGGGTGGTCAGTGTCTCCCTCAGGGAGGTCAGGGTGCTGGGCTGCCTTAAGGAGGCTGTGGTACGGCCCTTTCTCAAGAAACCATCGCTTGATGTTGACTCCCTTGCCAGCTATCAGCCGGTCTCTAATCTTCCCTTTTTAGGGAAGGTTATTTAGCGGGTGAGGGCCCGGCAGTTGCAGGAGCATCTGGATCATGTCGGGTTTTTTGATCCCTCGCAGTCAGGATTTCACCCAGGCTATGGCACCAAGACTGCACTTGTGGCGTTGGTCGATGACCTGCACCCGGAATTATATTAGGGTCATTTGGCCTTGCTGACTCTTAGATCTGTTGGCTGCTTTTGATACCGTTGACCATGAGATGTTGGTGAGGCACCTGCGGGGCCGGGCAGGGGTGCGCGGTATGGTTCTTGAATGGTTCCGCTCCTTCCTGGCCAAAAGAACTCAGCAATTGGTGCTTGGGGATTATTTTAATCATACCGAGACCTCTCATGTGCACTCCCGCAGGGTTCTGTTCTGTTCCCTCTCCTGTTCAACGTGTATATGCAGCCGCTTGGTGAGGTGGTCAGGAGGTTTGGCGTGCGGTGTCATCAATATGCTGATGTCATCAATATGCTGATGACACCCAGCTTTACCTCTCCTTTTCATCAGACCCAGGCCCGGCAGTATCAGTGCTTACTGGGTGTCTGGCAGCTGTGGGGGATTGGATGAGGGTGAATCGAATCAAGCTGGATCCTGATAAGATGGAGGTGATGCTGGTGGGTAAGGCAGTGGGGGTGATGGCCCCCATCATTGATGGGGTCTGCCCTCTGCTGGTTCCCCAGGTATAGAGTCTGGGGGTGCTCCTTGATGCGCAGCTCCACTTGGATGCTCAGGTGGAGTCTGTAGCAAGGAGTACCTTTCGCCAATTACATCTGGTGCATTGGCTTCGGCCGTATGTGTCAGACTCTGACCTGGCTACTGTCATCCATGCTTTAATAAGGGGACTAGGGGTGGGAGACATGTATTTTAGTTGGTTGGTGTTTTTGTGTTTTTATGGGGTTGGTTGGGGGGGGATGGGGTATGTATTTCATGATGGGGGGCAAGGGGAGTGGATTAGAGAGAAAAGGACTACCCGCTCTGGTGTGAGGACAGGGGGTGACCCTGGAGGGGAGGTGGGCTAGAACTCCCTATGAGAAAGGGGGTCAGGGCCCGTATGATTAGGGGGCTCTCTGTGAGAGTGAGAGTTCCAGGGGGAATGGGGGGGGAGGGGGAGATGGGGGAAGGGGGAACATGGACTCAGCTCCCTGGTGTGACGGGGGGCATTGTCTGAGGGATAGGGTAGGGGGACTCTCTATGAGAGAGGGGGTCCTGGAAGAAAATAGGGGGGAGGATAGAGTGGGTGTTTGTGAGGGTGAGGGGGAAGGGAGAGTGGAGGGAGGGATATTTCGGAGGGCTTTGGGGGGGCAGCCAGGAGGAGGGAGACAGGACAGTGTGGATGGGAGGGAAGGAGCAGCCATGGGGTGGTTCTGTAATGGGGATGGTATGGTCCATTGGGGGGGTGGCTCAGGCTCCCAGGGGACCTAGGTTCATTGTGGAGATCAAAAGAGATCAAAAGAGCATCCGCCCACTGGGGGTGAAGGACAAACAAGGTCTAAGGTCCACCTGGCTGATGTTGCTAAATGCAAGGTCCATTTTGAATAAGACCCTGGCAATCCAGGATGTGATCATGGACGAAGTAGCGGACCTTGTATGTATTACAGAAACCTGTCTGGATGAGTAGGTGGGGCCAATTTTGGCTGATCTCATTCCAGCTGTGTATGCCGTGCAGCACCAGCTCCGCATTTGTGGCCGGGGAGATGGTGTAGCTATTATTTTTAGAGAGGCATGGCCTGTTAGGAGTTATCCAGTTCAGGACATTCCAGGGATCGAGGCCTTCCATGTGGTGTTCAATTTGGCTGGGGGCAATCTCGGGGTGCTGCTGGTGTACCAGGTCCCTTCCTGCCCAGTGGCATCCCTTGCTGCTCTAGCTTAGCTGGTCTTAGTGGTGGTGTTGAACTCCTCTAGGACTTTGGTCCTGGGGGATTTCAATGTCCATGCCAATGCCGGCCATGTGGGAGCAGAGCAAGAGTTCATAGCTGCCATGGCAACCATGGACTTGTCCCAAGTTGTCAACTGCCCGACCCACGTGGGGGGGCATACCCTCGACCTGGTGTTCTGTTCTGGCCTTGGGGTGGGTGATCCAGTAGTGGGGGATGTGGGGGTTATGCCTTTGTCATGGTCAGATCGTTACCTCCTACAGGCTAGTCTCTCAGTGCATCACCTTCAGAAGGGAAATGATCCAGTTAGGTTGGTCCACCCATGGTGGCTGATGGAGCCTCAATGGTTCCAGGTGGCTCTGGGGTATTTAACCTTAGACCTTGATGGCCACTCTGCCGATGAACTCGTTCAAGCTTGGAACATCTTGCTGGGGGAGGCCATTGACAGGGTGGCTCCGAAATGTCTCCTACCTCTGCCTTGTCACCGCGGGGCCCCTTTGTTTACTGAGGGGCTGCAGGGTATGAAGCAGGTAGGTAGGCAACTAGACCGACACGGGCATCGGACTAGCGCTGAATCCAACCGACTTCTCCATAGGACCCATTTGCGGTCCTATGTTGAGGCTGTGAGGATGGCAAAGAAAGAGTCTTTGCCATCCTCATAGCATCTGCAAAGTCGGGTCCAGCAGAGCTGTTCCAGGTGGTGCGGGGTCTGGTCAGTCCGGTCTCCCTTCGCCTGGACGGGAACTTGTCCCAGGCCTGCTGTGAGGAGTTTGCCATCTACTTTGCAGACAAGATCACTCGGATCCAGAGCAACTTCGAGGTTGGATTAGGGGCAGTAGAGGTGGAGCGCAAGCGAATGGAGGCCCCATTTGGTCCATCCTTGTGGGGTGAGTTTCAGGAAGTGACACCAGCCGATGCTGTGGATGTCCAGGGGTCTGTTAGAGCCACTAGTTGTGAATTAGATCCATGCCCGTCCTGGTTGGTGAAAGCCTCCAGGGAGATGTTGGGGACAGTGCTGGCGAGGGTAATCAATGCTTCTCTTCAGCAGGGGAGGCTACACACACACACACACACACACCCCGTCTCAAGGAGGTTGTGGTGCGCCCCCTGCTGAAGAAGCCATCCTTGGATGTCGATGCACTCACCAGCTAGTGACCTGTCTCTAACCTTCCCTTTTTCAGGAAGGTTATTGAATGGGCGGTAGCGCTGCAGCTCCAGGTGCATCTCGACAGCATAGGTTTCCTTGACCCATTTCAATCAGGGTTCCACCCCAACTATGGTACAGAAACGGCACTGGTGGCCTTGGTGGACGATCTCCACTGGGAGATGAATGCAGGATGCTTGACATTCTTGATCCTGTTAGATCTCTCAGCTGCTTTTGATACAGTGGACCATGGGCCGCTGTTGAGACGATTGCGAGCACTGGGAGGTCTGGACAGGACTGTCCTGGATGGTTCCGCTCATTCCTCTTGGGAAGAAGTCACTGCCAGTTGGTTGTCCTGGGGGCTGAATCATCTAACCCCCAGGCCCTGGAATGTGGCGTTCCGCAAGGTTCCATTCTGTCTCCATTATTGTTTAATGTTTATATGCAGTCCTTGGGGTAGAGCACGAGGTTTGTTGTGCATCAAGGGGTTGAGATCCCAAATAATGCCTACACAAGATTTCTCAATTATCCTTCAGAGTTATGAGGAAGTTATTACCAGTTTTAATGAGGCTTTTCTAATTAAGAAAGCCAAACAACCCCATCAGCAGAAACATCCTTGGTATGATCGGGATTGTAAATTGCTAAAGACCCAGCTTACTGCCTCTAAGAGGCGGTGGGCCAGAGATTTCAACCTCGACAGTCGAGAGAAGTATCTCAAGGATAGAGCATCTTATGCGTTAATGATCAAAAATAAGAGGCCCAGTTATTTTAACGGTATCTTGGCACGCTTGGCCATTGCCCAGAGGACGGGGAATACCTATCAATTTTGGTGTACTCTGAACGGGTTGATCAAACCAAAGACAAGGATCGGTAGCTCTAGGGTATCAAGTGCCATTTGGGAGGGGTTTGGGGGCCAACTGTATAAGTATCCCCATGAGCTGGATGCCCTGAGCCAGGCAGTGAGCAGGGGAGATGAGTTATCCTCAGTTTCTGAGGCGGGTGTGTGTGTGTGTGTGTGTGTGTGTGGTTTTTTCTAGAGACTCGATTCTCAAGTTAATTCTTCTGTTAAAACCTAATAAGACTCCTGGACCTGACCTCATTACAGCAGAGATGTTGCAGGCAGCACCGTAGTGGTGGGCACCTCTGCTGAGCAAGGTGTTTGACAGGATCCCCCCCCTCTTGGCAGCAGAGCTGGATCATTCCAATTTTTTAAAAAGGTTCAGTTACAGATCCAGCCTGTTACCGGCCCATAAGCTTGCTTTCAGTTGTGGGGAAACTTTTTGCAAGGTGCCTGTTGAAGTAACTAGAGGAATGGGTGGAGAAAAACTCAATTATTCCCCAAGATCAGTTTGACTTTGGTAAAGGAAAATTGACGATAGATTGCAAGTTGCTGTCACTCATAATCTAGCTATATTCTAACAATCGAGTGAGAGTAAAAATTGCCCGAGGTAACCAACTAAGCAAGGACATCGCTATTCAGAGGGGAGTTAGGCAGAAGTGTGTGTTGGCCCCACTACTGTTTAATGTTTATCTTGCTGACCTCGTTGAATGTCTGACAGCGGACAACACTCATGCCCCACAGTTGGCAGGTACCATCTGAATATGTTGCAATTTGTGGACGACTTAGTGCTTACCTCTCAGACAGCAGTGGAGTTAAAACGTTTGATACAGGCATTAGACGAATATTGTACCATCAATGGTTTATCACCAAACCCCCAGAAATCTAAGATCATGATCATGGGGGGTCATAAGTTCTCGGTCAAGTGGGAAATTGCAAAGCAACCACTTGAAGTGGTAACTGCCTTTACATATCTGGGGGTAACCTTTTCGAGTAGGGGTACGTTGGCAAAGCATATCCAGGGGCGGGCAGCTAAAATAGCCCAACTTTTTGGGGCCCTGCTTAGGGCAGCCCGAATTTCTCAGGTTGTCTCATTTTCCACCTTTCTCGAAGTGTATAGAGCCAAAGTCCCACCTTCGACTGTCTTTGGCCTGGACATTGTTACCCACTCTATAATAACACCTTTGGAGAGGGTTCAGGATTTATTCCTGCACAGAATTCTCCAAGTGGGGAGGGATGTTCCGTGGCCGGTGCTGAGGGCTAAGACTGGAGTTCTTTCTATCCAGTCACATGTCAAACTTGCCTTTATAAGATTTTGAGTGAGGCTGCTCTCGCTACAAGAGAATTCGCTCCCCCGACTATGCCTGTATGAGGAACTCAGGTCCTCGAGGTTTCCCATGGCTCGGGTATCTGGGATACCTTATCCAGAGTCAAGGATTTTCCTTTGCCTACTTTTTAGGCAGGCCACTAGTGGGAATTAAAAGAGATTTGCAGGCTAGGATAGGAGATATGGCTCGGCAAGAGGACATGGCGGTCATAAGGAGTTGGAGGGTTGCTCCCTGGTTTGGGTTAGTTAAGATTATCTGGCGGCTGGAGGTGTATTTGGATGTGCTATTGAACCATATTCTTCGAAGGAATTATACTCTCCTCCGTTTCCACTTGGTTCAGACCACGGTGGTGGAGGGGAGCTACAAGAGGGTTCCCTATGAAAGATGGCTGTGTACTTGCTCCCAGGGAGGGGTGGAAACGATTGAGCATTTTCTGTTCCTTTGTCCCTATTACAAAGATCTTAGGGCTGTCTGGCTCCAGCCTTTTCTTGATGACCTGCTGTATAATGAGCCTGGTCAGGGGTATAGGGGGCTTCTTTCTTTGTCTAAAAAGGAGGATGTGGTTGGTCTTGCAACCTTTGTATGGTTGGCCTCCCAAAAACGGAAAGCAGTAACTCATTTGTAAGCAAATCATGTTTTTACCCAGTTATTCCTGGGATGCAAATGGCAAGGATTTTGAGGTGTGACAAATTAGACGCTGTATAGGCATGCTGAAGCAAGATATGTGTTTATTTATCTGTTGCTATTATAAAGAGACCTTTTATGGGATATTATGTTCGATTATACCAATTAAGGTTATTTTGTCATATAGTAATGTATTGTGTTAGGTCACTTTGGAACCTTATTAAAATGCTGTGTGTTATGGTTATTTTTCTTTGGCAAATGGCAAAAGCTATGCCTTAAATAAACAAATAAATAAACCTCTCTTTTTCTACCGACTCAGGTCCTGCCGTTTCAGTACTGTCCCAATGTTTGGAGGCAATGGTGGATTGGTTACGGCAGAGCAGACTTAAGCTCAATCCTGATAAGATGGAGGTGATGGCGGTGGGTAGGGTGAGGTTGGTGTTGGCTCCCCTCATAGAGGGGGTCCACCTTCCTGTAGCCCAGCAGGTTCAGAGTCTGGGAGTGTTGTTGGATTCAGGTCTCCGTCTGGATCGGCAGGTGGAAGCAGTGTCTAAGGCTGCCTTCCACCAGTTGCATCTAGTGCGGAGGCTGCATCCTTACATTTCCTGGCCCGACCTGGCCACCCTGATCCATGCCTTTGTAACCTCAACACTCGACTACTGTAACGCACTCTACATAGGGCTTCCCTTGATGCTGGTTCAGAGGCTGCAGCTGGTGCAGAACACAGCGGCCCATCTCCTTATGGGGACGGGCCGACGGGAACACATCACCCCCATACTCCATGTGCTGCACTGGCTGCCTATAGTGTACCGAGTCAGATTCAGGGTGCTGATGTTGGCCTTAAAGCTCTACATGGCCTTGGCCTTTCATACCTCAGGGACCGCCTCACCCTCCACGGCCCAGAGTGAACCCTTCGGTCCACCGGTAGCACCTTCTTAGAGGTCCCCCAGGTAAAATGGGGGGCCACAATGGAGAGGGCGTTCTCGGTGGCCGGGCCGCGACTGTGGAACTCCCTCCCAGAGGAAGCCCGTCTGGCCCCAAGTGTGTGGGCCTTCCACCGGGCCATCAAGACATGGCTGTTCTCCCAGGCCTTCGGAATGGGGGAGGGGGAGGTGGAATAATAATTCTAGAGGGGTGGGGATTGTTTTTAGAATGTTTTATTTCCTGTGATTATTATTGTTTGAAATTATTGTTATTTTTATGCTGTACACCGCCCCGAGATGCCATGGGCATGAGGGGGTGGCTAAGAAATATAACTAAATAAATAAATTAAATAAATAAATAACCTCTAGACTAGACTACTGTAACATGATCTATGTGGGGCTACCCATGATGACAGTTTGGAGACTGCAGTTGACGCAGAACGCGATGGCCCATCTTCTGGTGGGATTGGGCTGCCAGGAATATATTACACTGGTTCTTTGGTCTCTGCACTGGATGCCTATCGTCTTCTGGTCCATATTCAAGGTGTTTTTGTTCTTGCCTATAAAGCCCTAAATGGCCTTGGCCTGACCTATTTGTTGGACAGCCTCACCCCCCAGGTCCTGGATGAGCCCCTATGGTCATCAGAGGGGAGATCTCCTTGAGGTCCCCTGAGTCTGCCAGGGGGCCACAATGGAGTGGACCTTCTCGGTGGCTGCTACATGGCTGTGGAACTCCATGCCGGTGGAGGCCCATTTGGCCCTGGATCTCCCCTCTTTCCTCTTCATAGGGGACGCGGGGACTGATGAGTGCTGGAAACTAATAGAGTCATTTCAGGAACTGGCAAACAGCTTGGGCATCCCCTTGGCACCTGAGAAGTCAGTGGGTCCGGCCACCACTCTACAGTATTTGGGGATCAAGCTTGACACAATAAAAGGGGTGACCCGGCTCCCAGATGACAAATTGACTGATTTACGATCAAAAATCGCCGGTTGTACATTGGCCCATAAGGTCACAGTGAGACAGCTCCAATCCTTAATTGGCAGCTTGAATTCTGCATGTAGGGTGGTGGCCCCCAGCAGAGCCTTCTTGTCACAATTGTATGCCAAGCTGTCTGGCTTGCCCCAGGCACATTACCACATACGAGTCACCCAGGAAATGAAAGATGATCTAGACATCTGGTCTTCTTTCCTGGAGGACTTCAACGAAGTGAGTTTGTGGCGGGAGGAACTCCTAGTGGAAGCTGAACTGCAGGTCCACTCTCACGCCGCTGGGGGAATGGGTTTTAGTTTAATATTCAGGGACCGGTGGTGTGGGGCCCCTTGGCCCACAGAGTGGGTGGAACAGGGGGTGATTAAGGATTTGACATTTCTGGAGCTCTTCCCGGTATTTGCCATCCACCTCTGGATGGGAGAGTTCGCCAATCACACAGTGACTTTTTGGTGTGACAACCAGGCTGTGGTCCATATAGTCAATGCCCAATCATCGCACTCTCCCAGGGTCATGGGGTTAATCAGGGCTTTTGTGCTAGTGTGATTGCGCAATAACATCGTATTCAAAGCTCGGCATGTCCCCGGGGTTACCAATGGAGTGGATGATGCCATATCTCACTTCCAGAGGGAGCGGTTTCACTCGCTCACACCTGGAGCCAGGCAGGACCCGGAGCCCTTACCCCTGTGGGTGTGGAACCTTGGATCATAGACCTCTATAACACCGTACAGGGATCCTTGGCGCTGCGAACCAGGGCCGTGTACCAAAGGGCCTTCAACGAATTTCAGGGCTGTCGCTTATCCCAGAGTTGGCATACAGGTTTTTCTATCCCGGAACCTCAGGTCCTTAAGTTCATGCTGGCTATTAGACAACAGGGTTCTGCGATAGGCACTATTAGCATCAAGCTTGCAGCAGTGACTTTTATGAGCCGGTTAGCAGGCTACCCCCTGCCTGACCGCGGATTTTTTGCCTGGCGCATGTTGGAGGCATGGACTAGGGATCACGGCACTCTGCAAGACAGGAGGCCACCCATTACACTGCAGTTTCTGGTGAGCATGTGCGGGATCCTGCCCTGCATCTGCTCATCAGAAGGGGAAGTCAAGCTGTTCACAGCTTCCTTCACAGTGGCCTTTTTCGGCGCATTCAGGGTGAGCGAGTTGGTCACCGGTTCAACCAGGGATAGGGTCGCTCGTGCCCTCGCTATAGAAGATGTATCCATCAGAGAACAGGAGGTGGCCTTGTGCTTCCACCACTCAAAGACTGACCAGCAGGGTAGAGGAGTCATGGTACACCTGGCCAGGGCGGGGACGGTGGCACTATGCCCGGTGCGGGTCTTGTTACGGTACTTGTCCATGCGGCCTTTGGTCCCTGGCGTACTGTTCTGTCATGCAGATGGCAGCCCCCTCACCAGGTACCAACTGATGTCCGTTATGCGGGCTTCCCTTGCAGCCCTTGATCTTCCAACCGGGGTGTTCGGGACTCACTCATTTCGGATAAGGGCGGCCAGCAGGTCTCAGGGAGCAGGACGTTCAAGTTATAGTCACTTTCTATCTGACTGTCCCTATCTCTGGAAGGGCAAAACGATTGCTCTGTAGTGCCTGTTTTAATGCCTTTTCCTCCAGTGTCTTGGAGGGACGGATTCTGGGGGTTCCTTATGACGAGCGTTTATGCCCATTCAACAAATTGGAGGTTGAGTCTGTTGGGCATATAATGTTCGATGTCATCTATATGAGGAGTTTTTGGGTTACTTTATTAGAAAAGTACCCAGGCAGATCTGACCATGCCCTCCTAATTTTAAGCCTTAGCAGTTTGGATCCCACTGTGACAAAGAATGCTGCCGCATTTTTGTTGCAGGCAGCCCGTCTTAGGAACCTTTTCCTAGGTTATCTACCATTGCCAGAGCAAAAGGTAATGTTTGATCATGGTTTACAGTATTAAACAGGGCTTATTAATAATGATAGTATTGACAATGCAAGCTGTCAGTCTGCCACTTTTTGTATTTGTATTTGTGTTTGTTTGTAACTGCAATGACTTTTTGTCATGCAATAAAATATTTGATTTGAGTTATAGGCAGGTGGAGTAGCAGGGCGTACAGGGCATACGTCAGGTCCCACCTGTCCCTGTAGCATGAGTAACAATTTCTGTTTCCCCAGGTCCTGGGTGTCATCCAAAGTACAAGGTCTGGATCGTGGGGCTTAGCCTGGTTCGATGGGCCGGTAAGGAGCAGAGAAGTCACATTGGGGAACGCAACTGGGTTTATCGGCTTACGCACAGATCAGGTGAATGGGCCGGGGAGGCATGCATTGGCGCCAGTCAATTCCCACTCTGATCAGAGAGAAAGGGACCAAGTTGGATATATTAGTTATCCACTTGGGCGAGAACAATTTAGTGGAAATAAAAGGGGTCCAAATTTTGAAGGAAATAAGAAGCGACATTTGGTCAATTAAGTACATGTTCCCCGGGGTGACTATCCTGTGGAACGACTGGGTGGAGAGGATATCCTGGGGCCCAGGGGTGCCACCACATAAGATTGACAAGACTAGTAGGACAGTTAATAAGGAGAAAGGGAGATGGTTGAGGAAAGTGGGTTGGGTGATGATCACCCTTCAAACCATCACGCATAAGAGGGTGAATCTCTACAGGGTAGATGGGATGCACTTGTCCCCTATGGGGAATGAATGGTACCTGTCAGCTTTAAAAGAGAAACTGAGAGAAGTTTTAGTTAGTATTATGTAGGTGGGGGTCAGGCCTGTCCAGGAGGTCCTGGAAGTCCCTAGGTGGCAGGGGTCCAGCACCTGAGTTAGGTAGGTTAGAATTTTGATTGGGGAATCTCCATAAGAGATGAGGGGGTGACCCTAGCCGCAATGGAAGGGTATGGCAAGCGGTGGAGTCAACCCCTTGGGAGAAGTGACCGCGAGGGCTGTAGTGGCACGTACTGTCCCCGGCCCGAGGGCACTATCCTCCTTCCTCCTGCCCACATGGGCCATGGTACCCCTCCCATGACCTCAGCATTGGGAGGGGGAGACATTTAGAACAGTTAAGCGGGATTGGTATCTGATGGAATATTGGGCCAATCCCTGAGTAATGTTTATGTGTTTGGTTAAGGGTGCTGGACCCAATTCACTTGAGCTAATTGCCCCTCCCATTACAATTCGGATACAAGATCTAATATGAATAAAGAGTGCGGCACTTTTTGGTGTCGTGTCTCCTTTGGGGGGTGCACTGGCAATACCCCATTGGCGTCACTTCCAGCTGTGGACAGCTTTGATAATTCAGGAAGAAAGGGGGAAGGAAATTTCTCCTTTAGCACAAAAATAGATTGTGTGTCATAAATGTATCCAACTATTTTAAGGGTCTTTGCTCCCACAACTGCTCCTGGGAGATTATTTCAGTAGTTCACTGCTCTGATGGTTAAGAGTCTAAATTTCCAGCCTGAAGTTATTTATAACCAACATGTATTCATTAGTTTTTGTATCTACACTCACGTTTAGTTTAAGCAAATCTTCCCTTTCCATTGCATTAACTTCACTGATATATATGTACAAGGTGATATTTCCTCTCAGCCTTCTTTTTGTTAGGCTATATAAGCCAAGCTCTTTTAAACTTGTATCATAAAGTAAATTCTACATTTCTCTGATCATCCTGGTAGCTCTTTGTTCTACTTGATAGGGATGGGTGAACAGATCGTGGTTCGGGTTCGGCCATTCGGTTCGGGTGCATTCGGTTCGTTCGACGCATTCAGGTTCGGCTGTTCAGTTCGGTTGTGTTCAGTTTGGTTTGGGCATTCAGGAAAAGTATCACGAGAGACTGTGATCGCCCCGGAAACAGGAAATTCGAGAGCGTGCGGAGCTTTTGTGTGGGTGAGAGCATGTGTTGTGGCTGGCTGTGTGTTCGTTTTTCATTCGTGTGTTTTGGCTGTGTGGTGTGTGTTGGTGAATGCTGTGTGTGTTGTCTTGGCTGTGTGTTTTAAAATAATAATTAAAAAATTAAAATGGAGAAGAAGGTGACCACCAGTGCCACCACTATTAAATGCCGGGCCTGGGGGAAGGCCAAGATGGTGGAGCCGGTGGTGGAGGAAGAGGTTCCTCCAGTCACTGCTGGACTTAAGGTGGTGGAGGAGGAGCCAGAGCCGGCGGGCACAGTAGGTGCTGCTGCCACTGCTGCCAGGTTTGTAAACTTTTTTTTTACATTGAGGACAAGAAACTTACGGGTCTATCCATTAGAGAGAGCTCACTGGTGTGCGTGGGTGTCTGTGGGTGGGTGGTGGGCATCGGTCAGGCACAAACAGTGGGCATCAGTGGGTAGCAGCAGATGTCTGCCACAGAGAGAGAGGGTACTGTAGTTTGGGGGGCTCTTCCAGCAGTCAGGCACGAGCACCACCCCCTGCCAGCCATCCCCACTCTCCAGTTGCCATCTCTACCTAGCACCCCCAAATAAGGGCAGTATTTGCACATGCCAGCCAGGGTCTCTCCATTGCCATCCTTCCCTAGCAGCCAGCACCCCAGGGAGGGCAGGGTTGGCACATGCCATCCAGGATCTCTCCAATGCCATCCCTTCCTAGCAGCACCCCAGGGAGGGCAGGATTTGCACATGCCAGCCAGGGGCTTTCTAGTTGCAATCCCTAGAATCCCCTAGCACCCCCGGGAGGGCAGGATTTTCATGTGCTTTCTAGTTGCAATCCCAAGCACCCCAAGAGGGAGGACTAGAGGCATAATCATAAATGCATGATATTACTTTGGGGTTCTTAATGTGTTCCCATTTCAGAGAGGAATCAGATGCCGACCCCAGCACTGGTGCCACTGCCAGGCCAAGGAGGACCCCTAGGCTGAGGTTGCCAGTGACACCCCCAGATATCCGGCAGTCAAGGTCGGATGTCTGGAGGTTTTTTGACAAGGGCGACAGAGTCGCCACATGCAAGGTAAGGCACGGGGACTGGAACAAAAGGGGATGAATTACCTTATGACCTGTTAGGAATGGAAGTCCCCTGCAGAGAGAGATTGGCCACCCAGTCCACCCACCTGTGGAGACAGAATGCCGGCAGGGCTTGACAGTGGAGCAGTTGCAGGCGGTCCAGGTGGAGAGGCAGAAGGTGGAGGCATATGGCCAGTATTTCTCTGCCAAGATGGACCACCTGCAAATGTACCACCAGGCGGTCTCCAGGTGGCATTAGGATGTTCAAGGGACTGTGGATTTTGACGTCTCCCACAGCTATGAGCTTGAAGAGTCCCGGGTGGCTGGCCCTCAGCCCTGTGCTGCTCCCCAATGCCTGTTGCCTTTCCCCCAAGTCCCGAGGGACAGGCCCAGAGACTCATAGTTTTTTATAAGTTTCCTTTGAATGTTTGCTTTTGGTTTCTGAATGTTGTTGTTGTTATTTTGTTCTTGTTGTTTAAATAGTTTTAATAAAAGTTGTTGTATTTATTGTTATGAGCTTCGTTTGACCTGTCCAATCTTTTATCCCTATGTGCTGAAGATCTGGCTGGCAGGTGGCAGAATCTCATACAGCTTGTTGATCCCTACCAGCAGCACCTGCCACCCCATGTAGCATAGTTATTAACCTAAAGATGTGCTGTGCCAGCAGCAGNCTTTTATCCCTATGTGCTGAAGTTCTGGCTGGCAGGTGGCAGAATCTCATACAGCTTGTCGATCCCTACCAGCAGCACCTGCCACCCCATGTAGCGTAGTTATTAACCCAAAGATGTGCTGTGCCAGCAGCAGGGTCTCAACTTGCAGACAGCCCCCCAGGAGGTGCAGGGCTTGTGTTTGTGTGGGTGGGTGTGACAGAGAGAAAGAGAGACAGACTCCTTGGCAGTGGGCAGCAGGCGGCGGGAGCTGGTGGTCGGAAGGGCTTTTATTTACAGTAGGTTCAGTGGGCATCCGCGGGTGAGTGCGGAGGAGTAGGGTTTGGGGGAGGGGACAGGCTGGTGTGCGGGCACTGGGCTTCTGGATGCAGTGGAATGGAATGCAGCCCCCAGTGACTGGATGATAGTCCCAGAATCTAGTTGATGGATCCTGGGACGGGCGGGCATGACTGATTCAGGGATAGTGGAATGACAGCCTAAAGCCTATGGTGCACACTTCATTCGATCCAGCGATAGGTGGTAGCAGCAGGTACAGGCAGGCAGGCAGGCAGGCACATATAAAATGCTGTGTGTTATATTCCATCTCATTATGGTAGGTTTGCTGCGTGCTGGATGTGGGCAATGGGTGCATGAGCACAGATGGGAGTTTTTCATGGTTCTGGCAGATGGCAGCCAGGGTAGCTCGATACCCCTACCTCTCCCCCTCTAACCCCCATCTCCCTCATTCTAGCTGAGAACCTCTCTCTCTGCACATATAGTGCAGGTGACAGCAGCATGGGTGGGATCATGTCTGTCTCTCCTTCAAGCAGTGGGTGAACTTTCTCTCTCTCTTATTTCTCTCTTTCTCTTGGCAGCAACCTGTGCGGGCAGGCAGGCACCTTGGAACGAGGGGCAGGAAGGTGGGCTGAGGCAGGCTTTGAGGTTGGCGGCAACCTGGGGTACAGAACTCTTGGCACAGACAGCATATAGGCCTCGGGCCATTGGCACTAGCATCAGCAGACATTGGTTGCCAGGGCAGGCAGTCAGATGGTGTGGTATGAGCTACTCCAAGCCAGTCTCCACCCTCCACCCCTGGTGCCTGGAAGTCTGCTCCTCAGCTGAATCAGCTGACTCCCCCTCCCTGCCACATTTGGCCTTCCAGTGACCTGACACTGACACCACGTTTTAGCCACCCGAACTCCCCCGAATGCCATCCGAACTAACCGAACTGTTCGGTCATTTTGACATTCGGAATTGAGTTTGGTTCCGTCTGTTCATGTTCAGATTCAGAATCAGGTTCGGTCGTCCAAACAGGCTGAGTTCAGGCCGAACTCCAAACTTCCGAACTGCGTTCGCCCATCCCTACTACTTGAAGTTCATCCTTCTTGTACATTGATGACTAGAACTGAACAGAGCATTACCAGAGTCTTATATAGAAACAACAATATCTCCCTGTCCCTATTCGCTACATCACACTTAATAATCCCATGATAGTATTTGTCTTGTTTTCAGCTACACCACATTGATGACTCAAGGTCATGGTCATAGAGATGGCTTGACATCTTCAAATTTCCAAGAAATTCAGCCTCAGTTTGGAGTGAAGAATCATTTCTTCTGAGAGACATGGCCAAACCATGAAGAGTCCTTCAATTTGAGGAGGGTATTGTATTTTGTGTTGAAAAAGATCTGATATTTGATATTCACAAAGATAATTTGCATACTCTTTCCCTTGAGTGAATATCCCAGTTTGTTTCCATCAGCATTATAAAATGTGTATCTTCATTTACTTTACTTCCATCACTTTGCTATTTCAGTACACTTTGCATACAGTATTCAGTATGTTCTTCATTTCCATGGTACTATTTCATCAGTTTTTTGAGTATGAATGTGATTGGTCCAAATGCAGCAATCACATTAAAAGTTGTACCACTGAAGTAAACAACATTCCAAATACAAAAATGACTGCAGACCCAAACGTGAAATACTGCAACTATTCAAAACCACAAGTGGATATGGAAACCAATTTTGCCTCATTTCCACTTTGCTAAAACAAATTTGAATATACCAGATTTATCAAACTTGGTATTTACTTAAGTTCTTGTGAACCACTTGCTTCAGACTGGCACAGGCTTTGTTAGTACTACTCTGGAGCAAGTGGTTTGTGGATCACAGCCCAACCCTCTGGTCAAAAAGTTTGGTTTGGCCCTGATTCAAAGTCTACATGTATGTGGACGTGTTTTTGCATACAATGTGTGCGCAAGGTGCCCCCAGGGTAGAATGCTGCTTCCTGATTGTGCTGCCACCAGGAGAGGGAGAGTGGGTGCTTAAGTAACTGCGATGGTGGTAGTGCAGTCGGGAGGTGAGAGACTTGCACAGGTCTGCATCCACGCGCATCTGTAGTTTTAGTCCATGTGAAGTGTATGCGGCTTGGATTGGGCCCATTTCAAATAATTCCCCTTTGTACGAGCCAATGAAGCAACATCTTACCTCAGAAAAAAACCTTTCATATCTTCAGGTGTTTTAAATTGAGATTTAATTTTTTATGGCTCATGCCCACTGCAAGTTACACTTTAATTCTATTCACTTTGCACATCCAAACCCCATGAAATCTTTTGATTGTGAACTCTGGGCACATTCTCAGCTGCAATAAATTATTTCAATCATTCACTTGCTCTCATATCAACATGAGGGAACTTGACGCCAATATTCAGCTCTCTTTACATGTGCAAATCCCTGAGTGGCATTCAGCCCTTAATGATGAAAGCCATTATTTTTTTTTAAAGGAAACTATTTCCCCTCATTGTATATAAGAATTCATGATAATAGCAGTAATGGCTTTAACCAGTCTAACATTTCAACCCTTT
This sequence comes from Sphenodon punctatus, assembly GCA_003113815.1. NCBI lineage: Eukaryota > Metazoa > Chordata > Lepidosauria > Sphenodontia > Sphenodontidae > Sphenodon > Sphenodon punctatus. Next base: position 1,493,743 of record QEPC01014780.1, on the reverse strand, counting down.
TTTGTCCATCTCTTCCATTAATTTTGATTGGGGGTGGGGAGAAAGAAGAAAGAGGTTTTTGTAGCCCACCACATGCACTTCTTTATTTTTTTGCTGAATTGTGATCTTAACTGAAAGGAAAGACAAGATGCTGGGGAAATTTTTCAACAGCAGAATATTGAACATGTAATTTAAATATAAGCACAGTGTTACTCTGCACTTCCTTTTAAACTACAGTCGAAATTGAGGTGTTTGGGGGATCTAGGAAGTGAAAAGAGAACAGTCATTGAATGTCCCTTTTTCAATAAAAGGGTTTATGACAAATATAAATCCTTCATGTTATAATCCAAGAGGAGGAGGAGTCAAAAGAGCATAGTGTGTTGAAAAAAAAAAATTACACAGTGATAATATTAAATTACCAGCTAGATATCTTTGGTTTCTGAAAGGCTAGTAAATGTTATAGGGAAAGCACACCAGCCCTTCCATCTTCCCCTTTTTGGCTTGTTGTAGGTTGGTTTCTTTATTATTTCAGGAATCACCAGAAGATAATGGTGTGCCAGTAAGTTGACATTCAGTTTGCATCTTTGGTTACTTTAAATTCCCCTGAAAATTTCCATCCAATTATGAAGACAAGTGAATACGGCAACCTTGTATATTAGTCTGCAGATGGATTGGGTGGATTTCAAAACTGACAATTTATTTTGTGCCTCAAGAACTTTGATAATTGTATGACAGGTTTTTCCCTCCAAAATACATTGCATTCACACAAAACATTTTAACAGCTACATCGCACTGCCACTAAAGTTAAAAATGTTCTCTTTTCAAATGGACAGGTGCATAACTTGCATAAAGCTAGCCTTGCTTTGATAGAGTTTATTAGCATTGTTACCACGCACAGAGACAAAGAGAAATCTGCTTACCCTACATATAATGAATATGTATCCATTGGACTTGGTGCGGACAACTCAAGGCAATAAAAATCTTTACCTCTTAAGTGGAAGAGTTAAGTACAGTCACAGACAATCTGTTTCTTTGGCCAGGTTCCACTGATGTGAGCAAGAATGTTTTCTGAAGCTCTATGGCCTTGAAGTAAACAAATTAAGAATACACTTTGAGTGAAGCCACATGAGGTGGGCAGGACCAAATATCCTGGGGTGGACAATCACAGTCACCACACTTCAGGGCCAGAACAGGGAGCGGGGCACATGGTCCTCCTGCCACAGGGAAACCAGTTGCAGGGGCCATGGTTGGACATCCCACCATGCCCTGGGGTGAGCCAAGCCACCAGCCACATGTGTGGGCACCCAACCCAATCCCACAAACCCTCCCTTGGTCCACCACGTATCCCACTCCCAGCCATGATGTGGCCATGCAGGACTGGTGACCAGGGGCGGCTGGTGGATTTTTAGTTTGGATGGGCAGTAAGGCCGTCCGGCCTTACTGCCGGCGAGCTGGTGGGCGGAGCCAGGGCAACGGTAGGCGGAGCCAGGGCAATGGTAGGTGGAGCCAGGGCAATGGTAGGCAGAGCCAGGGCATAACCCAGCAACTAGGAGTTCCCAGGGTTAACATCAGATGGAAGAAAACCCAGTCTAAAATGCACTTCAAGCTTAAAAGGGAAACAGTGGCAAAACCCTGGCACAACCCAGGAGCTCCCAGGGTTAACATTGGATGGAAGAAAACA
>QEPC01014780.1:1429662-1452373 GCA_003113815.1 Sphenodon punctatus | reverse complement strand
GCGCTGCAATGGCTGCTGGGGGCTTCTGGGGGTGGAGCCCTGCTCACCTGGAGGGGATGTGCGCTGCAATGGCTGCTGGGGGCTTCTGGGGGCGGGCGTGCACCTTTGGCTTGTGGCTGTGGGGTGGAGCCCTGCTCACCTGGAGGGGATGTGCGCTGCAATGGCTGCTGGGGGCTTCTGGGGGCGGGCGTGCACCTTTGGCTTGTACATGTCTGCAGGGCTTGGGATTGACCACATTGGCTAAATACTTAGTTATTTAAAATATCAATTCTTTTGGATGTTAACTGTTTCTTGCTAGATGTGCATGCAGAACCTAACACATTGAGGCCTTGCTCATGGTTAGGGTCCCTAATGATCATTGTATTGTGAATAAATAAAAACATCCTTTCAACATAGAATGGTCTTATATGTTTTGTAACTTTTCCTTTTATTATATGGAACTTGACAACCCTCTCTTTTTGTCAGCTAAATAGCATTTTGTATAATTCCTTCTGCTCTAGTCACCAAAGGTACTTTTCTCAGCTGGTGAATTTTAAGCCTAAGTGCAGTATGAAAAAGAAACATTCATTTTTACAAACAACCAAGGCAGTCAACTGAAAATAGTGGGAGGAAAGTGAGAATTACATTATCAAAGGCTGTGGGGAAACTAAAGTTATCATATCGAGCACTTGAATTATACTTGGAGGTGAATGAGTGTCGTAATTACTGGATGTGGCAAGTCGGCTCCTGGTCTCCAGACAAAGCAAGTGCTTTTGGAAACCTGTTCCATTTCAACCATTCACTGTGGGTAGAGTGGGGGCTTCAAGTATTATGCACATAGTGGTCTACTATGTAGTAGATGTAGTCTGCTATGGAAGATATTGAAATTTGTTGTTTGAAATGGAAGTTTCACAACTTGAAGAAAAAGAAAGCCAAGCTTAACATCTATTTTCTGGACAAATGTAAAAAAAGACATCATCATCCCCAAAGGAATTACCATCTAGAATCCTTTGACTACCACATTAGGGATGGGCGAACCAAACCGATTTTGGAAATTTGATTCAGTTCGGTTTGGTTCGAAAATTGAATTTGGTTCGGTTCGGTTGACCAAACTATTCAAGTTCGGTCTGAACTCTGAACTTCCGAACAGAGTTCAGAAATTCAAACCCCAATGAACTAAATGGAATATTATCTTATAGGGATGGGCGAACAGAACCGAGGTCGGAAATTCAGTTTGGTTTGGTTCGAAAAATGAGTTCAGTTTGGAAGTTCGGTTCGGTCGACTGAACTAGTCGAGTTTGGTCCGAATTCCAAACTTCTGAACCGTGTTCACCCATCCCTATACCACATACAACTCAAAATATGCAGACCAACTCTGCAAAAGGACTTCTGAGAAGCGACTTATTACACCTAACATACTCCAGAAGAAAAGAGCTTAAACATAAAATCAACTCATACTCAAACATCCTTAAAGAGAAATATAAAGAAAGAATTGTGAACTTCCGACTGGGAACTTGTTCTCCTCTCCTCTTCCCCTGTCCTTCCCTTTGTCATTGTTTCCCATCACTGTATATACCTCACTGCTTTGTTCAGCCTATAGTTCTAATTCCTGATTTGCCTGATGAAGGACCCTTTGAGGTCCAAAAGCTTTGCATACCTCCACCAACCAATATTTTATTGGTCAAATAAAATATATTTATTTATTTTGTATAACTTCTTATTATACATCCTCCTGCTATTAGCAGTTCAGGGCTTTTCACAGTGTATAATTAAAACAAAATACAATATACATATAAAAATATAAATTAAAATTTAGAAATATAAGATAAATACAAAGATGGAGCTAAAAAAAACCATCCCACCAACCCATCACTCTTTCCAAAAGCCTGGCAGAACAGCCAGGTCTTACACTGTTGTCAAAAGGAGGGAAGGTCCAGGGCCAAACGGACCTCCTCTGGGATAGAGTTCCACAGCCTTGGTGCAGCCATCGAGAATACTCTCCTCATAGTTGCTACCCGAGAAACTGGGAGAACCTCGAGAAGGGCACTCCCAGATGACTGAAGGGGCTGATCCGGGGCCCTAGGAGTGAGGCAGTCCTTCAGGTAGGTAGGGACCGGGCCATATAGGGCTTTATAGGACAAAAGCAACACCTTGAATCGGGGAATCGGGCCCAAAAGACTATGGGCAGCCAGTACAAAGAATGGAGCACTGGTGTAATGTGCTCACAGTGACCTGTTCCCATAAGGAGACAGGCTGCCGTGTTCTCCAGAACCTGCAGCCTCCAAACTGTCACCAAGGGTAGCCCCACATAGAGCGCATTGCAGTAGTCCAGTCTTGAGGTGATGAAATCATGAATGATGGTGGTCAGGTCGGAGTCCAAAATGTATTGCCGAAGCTGCTGTAACAGATCTAATTGGCAGAATGCACTCTTCACCATAGCTTCCACATGAACATTCAGGCAGAGCTCCAAATTGAGGAGTACCCCAGTCTACAAACCTTAAGAACCAATGGGAGGAGAACCCCATTGGGTCACCATTCCCTCAGCCCCTTCCACCAGCATCACCTCCAACTTGTCAGGATTCAGCTTCAGATGGCTTGCCCTCATCCAGTCCCCCACAGCCTCCAGACACTGAGTGAGCACTGAGGCTGCCGGGCCTGGGTCAGCTGCAAATGTGAGGTAATGTTGGGTGTCATCAGCATACTGATGACGCTGAGCACCAAAACCCCTCATAACCTCGTCCAAAGACTGCATGTGCATGTTGAACAGGAGAGGGGACAGAACAGAACCTTGCAGAACTGCACACATGAGGTCCTGGGGAGATATCATTGTACTGCTTTGTCTCTATTGCGTAAACACACACATACATATATACACACACACATTCTTTTTATCTATATCTATATCCATCTATATACGCACATAGTGGTCACACACACACACACACACACACACACACAAACACACTCAGACAATGAGATATTTGTGTGTGCACAAAATTACATAAATGCATGCAAATTTTGACCCACATTTTGAATGTGTCACTGTTCCTCCTTTCAGAGTACAGAGGTTAACAATATGGGCCTAACATAAGAGCAACCATACTGGGTCAGACCAATGGTCCATCTAACCCAGCATCCTGTCTCCGACAGTGGCCAGTTCCAGTAGCTCAAGAGAAGTATATGTACAGGTCATGGAGGTATGACCCATCTCCTGCTGATCACTCCCAACTACCATAACCAGAGTTTTAAGCCCCAAAGTTCTAAGTATTTATAGTTCTACCCTCAAAGAATGTATCCAATTTTCATTTGAAGCCAGTTATGCTTCTGGCTTTCACAGTCTCCTCTGCCAAGAAGTTCCGCAACTGAATTGTCTGTCATGTGAAAAAGTACTTCCTTTTGTTCATTTAAAATTTCCTGCTATTTAACTTCAGAGTGCTTGCCCTTGTTCGTTTACTGTGGGAAAGGGTAAAACACAGCTGCCTATTTATTTTCTCCATGCCACTCATGATTTTATAAACTTCTATCATATCCCACCTTAGTTGCCTTTTCTCCATGATAAACACCCCAAACCTGTTGAGCCTCTCTCTTCAAATTGAATTCAATCCATTTCTTCAATTATCCTTCTCTGAACTTTTCCCAGTTCTATTATATGTTTCTTGAGAACTGAGGAGGAGGTGAATGCACTTATCAATATATTGAATTTCATTTGCCATTTTAATATCCATTCACGTAGTTGTGCAAGTTCCCTGTCATTCCACACAGTCTGCCTGTGTCTTAACTATCTTGAATGGCTTGGTGTCATCTACAAATTTACCCACTGCATTCTTTACCCCTTTTTTCAAATTACTAATGAATATGTTAAACAATACTAGTCCCAGTACTGACCCTTGAGGCACCCCACTATTGAAGTCTCTCCAACTTGAAAAAATACTATTTATTCCTACCCTTTGTTTCCTATCTTTTAATCAGTTGCCAATTCATGACAGGACTCTTCCTCTTATCCTCTGACTACTTACTTTGCTCAAGAGTATCTTGTTATGCACTTTGTCAAATGTTTTTTCAAAATCCAGATATACAATATCAACTCTATCACCCCATCCACATGCTTGTTGACAGTCACATAAAATTCTAATAGATTAGTGAGGCATGACTTCCCTTTCCTAAAGCCATGCTGTTTTTTCCCCATCAAATCATGCTTGTCAATATGCCTAGTAATTCTGTTTTTGTTTTTAACAATGGTCTCCATCAGTTTGCCTGGTACTGATGTCAGGCTTAACAGCCTGTAATTTCCAGGGTAACCTCTGGAGCACTTTTAAAAAATTGGTGTCACATTTGCTAGCAACCAATCTTCTGGCTCAGATGAGGATTTTAGCAATAAATTACATATTACTGATAGCAGTTCAGCAATTTCTAATGTGAGTTTTTTCAATTCCCCTGGATGATTAACATCTACCCAGGTGCTTTACTGCTGTTTACATTGTCGATACGAGACCTGTTCTGGCATGATGCTGATTTCAGATAATTCCTCAGATTCCTCACCAAAAAAAAATTAGTTCTGGTGTAGGTATATTCCCCAAATCCTCCACAGTAAAAAACTAACACAGACGACTGGTTTAATTTCTCAGCAATGACCTAGTTGTCTTTGAGCACCCCTTTTATTCCCTGATCATCTAGTGGGCCAACTGCCTCTCTAGCAGGTTTAGTGTCTCTGATGTACTGGGGGGAAAAAACTGGTAGTTGATTTTGCATCCTTAGCAAGTTGTTCCTCAAATTCCCTCTTGGCCTGCCTTATAATGGCTTTACACTTTCTCTGCCACTATCTATGCTCATAGTATTTACCTTATTTGATTTTTTTTTTCAATTTTTGAAGACAAATCTCTGGCTCTGATAGCCTCCTTAATGTTATCATTCAGCCATGCAGTCATTTGTTTCGTTCTCGTCTTCCTTTTTTATTTGTCAGCGCATCTGGAATGAAACAAGGACAATCATGTTGGGTTTAAAAGGCCGCACTCTTTATGCAAATTGGAATTAGGCATGGTGGGGGTAATTGCCCACAGGCAATTTAGGTCCACTGCCAGCTTTGGTAATTGGGCACGTAACAACCCCAACAAAGGGAAGGCTTGGATGTACCCTCCATAGCCCCCTGTTAACTACCTAACTCAAACATCTCCCCTCTGGCATTGGCTAATAGCCGCCACCAGACAGGACAAAGTCCTATTGAACCCGAGCCAAGGCTTTAAGTTACTGCCAGCTTGGGGACCGCTCATATCCCTTCCCACCTTTGCCAGTAACTCACCTTGGGAGGTTAACCCTGTTGCTGGCCGTGCCCAGCCTGTGCCTCAGGTGTTCCCCCCACATCTCTTAGAGAGATGCCTCTTTTCACTACTTATTCTTAACAACTTGCTACAGCACTGGATCCCTGCCACAAAGGGACTGCCACGATTTTCAGTGGATGGGCCCGGCACCCACCCTGCTCAATCCCTCTTAACCCAAAACCTCTATTAACCTCGCCTTCAACGTTGCCAAATAACAATAATTCCCTGCCTCTGATAGGTGAACCCCATCACCCCGGAGGTTCTCTGGTGTTCTGTGCGTGATTCCCACATGGGATGCTCTGTGACCACCCTGAAGGGTGATCCACCTCCCAATTTCCCTGTTGACCTTCCGATGAGCTCTGTCTACTTTCCTAGGGTGGATAGCCTTGTCCCACCACAAGCACGCCACCCAGTCAGTCCACACTACCACCACCCCGGGGAAGATTCTCTCCAGCTCCATAATATCCAATTTAAAGTTAACTATCAAAACTAAACCCTTGCTTTCTGTTAAATCATTTCCACCCAGGTGAATTACCACCACATCTGGTGTGGTCCCTCTCGTGTTGATCCTGCAGGTGGGGAGCATCTGGTGCCACCGCATTTCGCTGCGTCACATCCAACGTATTACTGCTCGCTCAGACATCCCCAGCTGGATCCCCCAAGAGAACTGTGCGGCCACCTTTTCGCCCATTGTACAGGGTTGTGGCCGATATTCCAAATGGAACTTCTACGGGGATGCCGCACAGGACCTGGGTGCATAACAACATCAAACATTTTATTTTGAGAAACTGCGCACGTATGTCTTGTAAGCCTGGGACTTCCACCGCCCTACCTCTCTAATTTGCTGTTCAGAACAACCTGCTTGTGCTGCAAAGGAAGTTGCATCAATCCTAAATGAATGGGATCCATAATCTAATGGTGGTAACCCTAAATAGCCCAATGCCCCACGCAGCACTCCCATAAATTGCTGTCGAATAACTAGACTACCATTCGCATGCTGAAACAACGACCCTCCAACTGGAAGTTGAACCTCAATATATTCCCGATATGCCTGTACTGGGCAAAGTTCTGGTGTCCCTGCCTGGATCAGATGAACCACTCATCCTCTGCCCTGCTGATCGGTTTTTCACCACCTCAGCCACACACAAAGTATGTTTCCCATCACCTGAATATCATCGATTGACAGGACCCTATTAGTGGTATCCCCTGCCAACTCCGCCACCAACTCACTGATTCGAAATGTCCCCCAAAATGCTATTTTAAATAAGGCCCCAAACAAAACTGCCTCAAAACTGTTAAAACAAATGGCCGAGAGGGCATAACACAACCGTACCAACAATGGGGGAGTGATGGGCTTCCTGTTGTCTGGTTCCCTTGCGGTCTCCCTAGCCCAACCTTGCAATATTCTGCAGGCAAAGAAGTCCTGATCCGGCCGGGGGTGCCCCGCCAGACAACTGACAAATCCCAGTGCCGCTAATTTCCCCGCGATTGTCCCCACCACGGAGATCACCCTCCTAAGGGTCATGGCAAATTGCAACATCTGATTTTCAGGGATGAGGAACTGAAATACCCAACCTTGTCGCCACCTAAACTGCTGGAACTCCTCAAAATCCCTCTGATAGGCTTGTTTGTTTGTTTGTTTATTGTGGCTCTAGCTTTCGCTGTGGCCAAAACTCAACATATAAACATGTACAATTATAGATAATTAAATAAATAAATATACAGAATAAAATAACTAAAACTGCTGTATATACAACAACATAACTTAGAATTAAACAACTCCCTTTAGCAACATAACACCTTATCAGCATACAGGGTATACATTTGCGGCTTTCCCGGTTGGGATACAGTTGGGTCTGTAAAAGAGGGTAAATAGCAGGCAAGATTTATCAGTGTCCCAATTACATACCCTGTTTCACCTTGATCCTCTCTCATCTAACCAACTTTGCTAAAAACCCTTATCTCATATTCTTTACCACATTATACTGGAAAGTACGGTCCATTTATCCTGCAACACATTCCCTTTGTTCATAGCAAGCCACACATAGATAGCAATTGCGAGCATATCTCTAGGATCGGATAATGTCAATAAGAACTGAAGACACAAGTCAGAGGCAAAGGTCATCCCCTGGACCAGCAAGGGAGACAGCCATACCTGCCTCAGGTTGGCATAGTAGGGACAGACCAGCAAAAATTGATCTACCGATTCCACCTCTCCAAGGCTGCAGGAGCATAATAGAAGGTGGTATGGAGTACACCTGCCTGCCCTCAGATACTTCCGTATGGATGAGGCAGAACCGGGTCAGCGTGTAACACCTTCTAAGTTTTGGATCTTTAATGCTGTCCAGATATTTCTCAAACCTTCCTCTGATAGGCAGCCCACATCTACTCCGCCAAGGATCCCTCGATAATCTTGTACAGTTCTAAGATCCAAGGCTTCACAGCGCCTTCGGGGGGCGGGGGGGGGTCCGGTGTTGCTCTGGCTCCCGGGACCAAGTAGCGAAATCACTCCATCTGGAAACGAGAAAGGGCATCGGCTGCGCTGTTATTCACCCCCGGTACATGATTGGCCACAAATAAAATGTTGTGCCATTAGCACTTCCGTACAAATGCCCTAACTAGCTTCATCACCCTGGGGGAACGTGACGACATGGAGTTGATCACATGGACAACTGCCATGTTGTCACACCAGAAGACCACGGCGCTATTCGCTAACTCCTCTCCCCATAACAAGACCGCTACCACCAACGGAAAAAGTTCTTAAAAGGTAAGATCCTGAGACACCCCACTCTCTTGCCACTCCTGAGGCCACAGGGCTGCGCACCACCGCTGGCGAAAGAAGACCCCAAAACTGAAGCCACCGGCCGCATTCGAATGTACCTGCAGCTCGGCTTCCAGAAAGAGGTCTTCTCTTCAAAAACTTGCCCCTTTGTATCCCTCCAAAAATTCTGCCCATGTTTGCAAATCCTCCTTCATGTCTCGCGTCAGTCTTACGTGGTAATGCGGCCTCAATTCCCCTCTAAGCTTGCCCTAAAGTCGTGACAAAAAAGCTCTGCCTGGTGCGACCACCCTGCACGCAAATCTCAGACTCCCTACGAGTGACTGCAACTCCCTCACCGTGGTCTTCGAAGCTGCCAAGCATGCATCCAACTTCACCCTGAGCAATGCTAGCTTTCTCTGGGGTAGTCATGAGACTCCTTGGACCGTGTCCATATCAATGCCCAAATATATTAGGGTCATTACCGACCCCTCAATTTTTTCCGGGGCCAATGGAATACCTAGGTCGTCTGCCACTTTCACAAATGTCTCCATCAAGTCGGGGCACTCTGACGTCCCCAGACGGCTGATGAACAGGAAATCATCAAGGTATTTCCTGACCTCGCCCCCCGATGCCCTCTGCTTTACCACCCACTCCACCAGTGAGCTGAAATGCTCAAAGGCAGAGTAGGAAATAGAGCAACCCATGGGCATGGCACGGTCAAAGTAAAACCGGCCATCCATGTGGAAACCCAGAAGATGAAAGCTGTCGGGGTGAACAGGGAGCAACCAGAAAGCTGATTTAATATTGCACTTTCCGAGAAGCGCTCCCTTACCAACTCCCTTCACCGCTCACTCAGCATCATCAAAGGGGACATATTGCACTGATGTTAGTTCACCAGGTATTGCATCATTCACTGACTTCCCTGGTGGGTAGGACAGGTGGTGAATCATCCTGAATTCACCGGCTGCCTTCTTGGGAACGAGGCCCAAAGGTGAAACTATGAAGTTCTCCAATGGAAGGGAAACAAAGGGACCCACTACCCTGCCTTCCTTCACCTCTTTACTCACTTTTTCCTTGAGGATATGCTCCATACCTACTATGTACTTCAAATTGCGGGGGATATTACCTGACTCAACCTTCCCCGCCGGTATCCTAAACCCATAATGAAACCCATTAACTATGTACAACACCTCTTTTCTATTCGGGTGACCCCGCAATGCTCTCTCCAATATGTCCACCCTAACTGGGGTTGGGGGTGGGACCCTTCGGTACATTCCACCCTTGCCCGCCTGCCTGACCCCCCCCTACCTTGGGGGGTGGGATGCCACTACATGGCTTACTCGCACTCTGCCGTCCCCTTGAACAGGCTGTGGTGGTGTGATTTCCTCCACAGACCCCACATGCATGCCTGTATCTGCATGAGGTTCGCCCACATCTACCATTGCAGGCGAATTCCCAGCACACTGCTGCCATTGAGGTTTGGGCCTTCCGGACCTCACTCCAAAAGGGGTCATTGGATGGTACCAAACCCCCTTTCATCAACATATGCCCCGTGTCAGTCCTAGGCCCACTAGCTGTACCCATCATGCTGTCAAGCCACAAGTAAATCACATGCACATCCCAGGGTAACTCCGGTGTGTAAGCAGCCCTATGCCTGAACACCTAGTCGTACCTAAGCCAGGCCCTGGAGGGGCCAGTGTCATAAGCACGCTGAATTATATCCGCATATTTCATCATAGCATATTGTCCGGGTAGGCCTGCGCTATGACCCCCTGGTAAACTTCAAATGCAAGGGTCCAGTTTGCCCAATTGCGATCTACCTTTGGCCACTTAAACCGCTCCTTATCTTTCTCACTCTCTTTCTCTGATGAGTCTGGCAGGTCAGTGAACAACAGGGAAAAAATATCCAGATACTCCCCTTTCCATATTTTTTCCCTCACTGTCTTTGATAGGTGAGTGCCCAATGGGGCAGAGACATCACCATACCCTCCCCCAATCGGGGGGGGATGGCCAGACCCACTGGACATCCCCAGTCCACCCAGCCTGGGGCTGAGCCCACACCTGTAAGGCCTGACTCCCATAATCTCCTGCTGCTGGCCCAGCACTCCCAGCCGGCCCAGCACTTCCTGCCTCCTAGCTATCTAACCTAGCAAAGGAAGGAAGAGAATCCATGCTGGGGGGACACTCTGCTGACCAGGGGCCAGAATCCACCCCCCGTTCCACCAAAGCCAGGGGGATTTAGCCACACCCCTTCCCGCTTGCCAGGTTGCTGCCCCGACTGCCGGGGTTGCTGTGGTTCCGGTGACTCCCAGCCCCCCCACTTGTCCTTGGCCCCCCATACCCGGGGGGTAAGCGGGGGGCCACAATGGAGAGGGAATTCTCGGTGGCCGGGCCGCACCTTTGGAACTCCCTTCCGGAGGAAGCTCGCTGGCTCCTAGCCTGTTGACATTCCAGCGAAGTTGCAAAACCTGGCTGTTCGCCCAGGCCTTTGGGGAGGGTGGGAGGGTAGGTGAGGGTTTTTTAGCTCCCCCACCTGATCTGTTATTTATTATATATTATTTATGATATTTAGCCCTGTTTTAATATTTTAATATTATTATGAAATGTTTTAAATTGTTTTTATTGTATTTTACTTGTTGGAAGCTGCCCCGGGCTGCTTTGCAGGAGGGGTGGGGTACAAATTTATTAAATAAATAAATAAATAAAGGAAGATAACCACCCCCTCCCCACTGCCTGCTGGCAGCAAGAGAGGGCTTACCCCAGCCAAAGGCTCCCCGGGTTTGTTCATGGCCTCGTCACTTCTCCTGGCCCTCTGGGGCAGTGGGGAATCCCCCCTATATCTAACTGGAGGACCGGCAGCTTGCCTCCCCCGTCGCCTAGGCAGGGTAACCTCACCTCCCTGCAGTGAGGGGGCAGGAGTCAACTGCAGCTGACTGCACTGCCCACCCCCTGCCCCCACTGAGGAAAAGCTCCCCCCGAGGAAAAACCTCCAGCAGCTGGGAGGCCCCACGTCTGCCCCTGGGCCAAGGGCTGCCCCTGGGCCAAGGTCTGACTCAATCCAAACACCGTCGGGAAGCCACTATGAGGCACCCCTCCCCCCGACATCTGGAAACCAGAGTGGTGGCCAACCCCAATTCTGTACCCCCCAGATCCTGGGTATGTGTGTGTGGCATGCGGCCTGGTTCCCAGCCTCCCCAGATCCTGGGGAGGCTGGGAACCAGGCCGCATGCCACACACACATACCCACCCACCCACTGTTCACCCCTCAGGCCCCTGATACACAAATCCACCCCCTTGCAGGGTGACTCCACCCACCAACTGGGGCTGGGACCCCCCCTGCCCCATGGTAAACTGGGCACGAGGCCCCCCACTCATTGCCGAGGGAACTCCTCCCTCCCCAAACCATGCAGGTCCTGCCTGGGTGCCCGTGCTGACCCCCCCCCCAGTGATGATCCTCCCACGTATCCTGATGGGGCTTGCAGCTGTGGGGTGGCCTGCAAATGACCCTGCAGCCAAACCACTCTGAGATGGAACCCCCATCGCTGCCCCAGGGGGCTGTACCCTGCCGTCACCCCCAACTGGCCATCCGCCCAGGCCCAGTGGACCCGAGCCCATTCCTGCTCCTTCAGGAAAACCCCCTATTGTGCCAACCTGCCCAGATGTCATGCCCATTGTGAGAGCCTCGCACCCAGGTAGCCGATCCTGCATGGCCCTGAGCACCAGTGGGGCAAACTCCCCTTCTGGAAGTGCCCTCGCAACTGCCTGCCTCTCCTGGCCCAATACCTGATCCCCTTCACTTACTTGTGGTTCATCCTGCTGCACCCCATCCTTCTGCTTCGCAGTCCTCTTAGTCTTCTTGGCCTTTGTATGGCCCATCCTGCTCCCCAAGTCCCTGAGGCACCACTCTGCTGCCCCTAGGGTGCTTTAAAATGCTCAGGCTAGGACCTGCTGAGCCTGCTCTGCCACCCCCCAAGGGAGCCTGAGACCCCTCACACTAGTGGGTCACAACCCCAGGGGCCCAACCCCCCTGCACTAGGAGGCCTACAGTCCCCACGCTGCTGGCCCTCTACATCACTGTTGCCCCCCAAGAAGCCTTTTACTGCCCATGTTGTGAGCCTGAAGCGCCGACCCCCCCCCTCCAAAACTCCGAGCCTCTGAGGCACCGCCCCACTATCTCCTTCTATGTCCCAAGTAAGCTTGCTCCAGGGGCGCTCTGAGGCACCTAAGAAATGCTGCTCTGCTACCCCCCTCCGAGTGCTCCTCCTGAACCCTGAAGCAAGGCCGGCTTCCCAGAAAACTGCAGCGCTGAGAATGCTGCCGCCAGAGACAATGGGCAGGAAGGCCCCCTACGCAAGAGACGGGGCCTTCACGCCCACCTGCTATTGGTTAGCCCTGTTGCTGGGCAGAATACAACTGGGCCACTGAGGTATCCATGCCGCAGCCCGGCGTGCGTGTCCCAGCTCTTTCCCTCCAGCGGCGCTGTCAGCACCCCCGAGAGGGACGAGACTGCCACCTTTCCCCCCCACACCTTGTTCCATTCCTCTAATGGAGCGAGACAAACGCCCCTGTTGGCCGCCTAATAAGGCGGGCCAAGGATCCTTGTGGCATACATTTAATCTGGGCATCTAAGATAGTAGTTTTCAATAGCCTCCATGCTTCTTGCAGTCTTTTGACCCTGATAACTTCCTTTTTTAGTTTTCCCTTAACTCTTTGGCTCTGTTACTGTTACTACTTGCATTACACCATTACTCCTTGCACTACACCATTTGCTCCAGTTAGGACAAGATCTAATATAGCTTCTCCTCTTGTGGAATCCAACACAAGTTACTCTAGGAAGCAGTCATTTACGGTGTCTAGGAACTTGGTTTTTGCAACACATCCGAAGGAGACATTTTCCCAGTCATTGTGGGAAAAGTTAAAATCAACCATTATTATTTTGCATCCTACTTTTGTAGCCTCCCTAAACTCCCTTAGTATTTCAACATCACTGTCAGTACCCTGGTCAGAGGGTCAATAACCTGAGAGACCTAGGGACCCTTGTTATTGATGGGGTCTACCCTCATTTCATGGTCACTAAGGCCTTTTTTACACAGAGACGCTAACACCCATAAAATGGGTGTTACGTTTTATTATACATGTTGCAGGGCACCACTCACCATGGGCCCTGTGCACACATGATGCCTCCACCAAGTTCCTCTGGATGGAGATGGTTGTTTGCTGGTGGGTGGGGTGGAGATGGGTGGGGGAGACTGTGTAAACACCACTTTCAGTGGGTGTTGGTGAATGTTTGCTCCCGGCCAACACCTACCCCCACCCACACCCACCCACGGAGCAACGGATGCCACTGTCGGTGGTGGCGGAATTCCACCACTGCCGGAATAATTACACTCTACTCAGTACTGTTTTGGCCTCCACTGGAGTCCA
The DNA here is from genome assembly GCA_003113815.1 of Sphenodon punctatus. Taxonomy (NCBI): domain Eukaryota; kingdom Metazoa; phylum Chordata; class Lepidosauria; order Sphenodontia; family Sphenodontidae; genus Sphenodon; species Sphenodon punctatus. The sequence continues at coordinate 1,438,894 of QEPC01014780.1, read as the reverse complement.
GTTTTGGCAAAGTAGATGGCAAATTGCAAAGGCTTCAAAGGAGACCTATAAGGATGATAAAGGAGTTAAACATAAGATACAAAGAAAGTCTAATGAACCTGGAAACATTTAGTCTAGAAAGAAAAAGGCTAAAGTTATGCATGGCAACAGTGTTCAAATGCACAAGGCTGTTCTAAGATGGAAATCAACTACTTTGCCATGGCAGCTAGGACAGGAAAAGAGATAAAAGGCTTACATTTCAGGAAGAAAAACTTAGGTTAAGTGTTAGGAAAATCTTTCTGACCATAAGAATAGATAGGCAATGGAATAAATTACCAAGATAGATGGTGATTCTCAGATAGTAGATATTTGGAACCACAAACCAAGCTGGTATCTATTCCTACTTTGCATTCACTTTGTTTAAACAGATGTAAACATAGCAGATTTCTCTGAACCAAATATTATTTATCTATTTGCATTTACACCCCACCCTTCCCCAAAGGCTCAGGGAGGCTTACAGCATGCACATAATAAAACTAAAAGAACTTAACATAAAATAAAGAAAAAAACCTCTACTCAATCCAACTCCCACTGCCCAAAATATTCCCGCTCACTCCCTATCCCCGCCTGTCAAAAAGATTTAATAAAAAGAAAGGTCTTACACCACCTCCAAAACATACTCGGGCTCAGATGAGCCTCGGGGAGTTCCACAACATTGGGGCAGCAACCCAGAATACTCTTCTGTGGACTCCCTCGTAGTGAGCAGTAATACAAGGTGGGGCTTTGCCATTTGTGTTTCTGTAGGGGTGTGCAATTTGTGTCATTTTAATTAGTTATGAAAGCTAATGGAACCCAATACATTTTTGTGACTAATGCTATAAAAATGGATGAATAGGCAAACAATTGTCCTTTGCTTTCATCCATTTTTGTTAATTTATTGAAAATAATAAAAACATTTAATAAATAATTGTGCATGCACAAAATTGCCACTGGGGCCATTCTGCGCCTGTGCAACCCTTTTCCAAAATGGTGATGATGCTGCCGGTGTCATTTTGGGAAAGGGTACGTGCCTTTTATTAATGGTCTTTTAATTTTTAAAAAAAGAAGAATCACTACACATGTGCAAACAGCTACCAAACCATTATGCACATCTGCACCCTTTTTCAAAAGGGTGCCAGCAGCATCAGGGCTATTTTAGAATAGGGCCATCCTTGCACAGAATGGCCTTGGTGGTCATTTTTTGCGTGCACAGTGATTTTATTTATTATTAATAATAATAACAATAATATTAAATTGATAATAATATAAAATGGATAAAAAGGATTTCAAAATGAATGAGTCAATAAATATTTATAATAAAATAAATAATAATAATAATAAATAGAAAAAGCAAAATAGAAGGGTCATTCATTAAAACACCTGAAAATGAAGGGGTTTTGTACACTAAAACAAAAACAAAAATGAATGGTTTGCCTTCTGCACACCCCTATTCTTTGACAAGTATGACTAAGACCATTTTACACGGACAGAGGTGGGTTGGGGGATGAGTGTTTTGCTGTGGAGGTGTGTGTGTGTCCATTTACATGGACACACACCAACCTCCACTGTTTTTTTCGGAGGGCTCCATGGGTGGAGGTGGGTGGAAATGGGTATGCGATGGATGGAGGTGGGTATTGTGTGGGAGTACACATGCACCCCCATCCATCCAGCTTGGTGTTCACACGGGAGAACACTGGGTGGACACCCATCCCCCCACCCACCACCGGCCGTATAAATCGATGCCCCCCCCATACCCACCCTATTAAAAACAAGCAAAATGTATCACTTTCAAGTAATGGAGGTATATAATGTAACTACTGTGGGTGTTTTCACATTGACACCTGCTCCACCTCACACACACACACACCCAGTGGACTGTCCATTTAAAGGTGGGCTGTCCGATGTGGCGGTGGAGCAGAGGTAGGGCAGACCCATTCCTGCTCCAGGTCTGTCCCACTGGTGGTGCTCTGGAACATCCTGGAGTACTGCCAACAGAGTGAGCAGCCCTACCCTAGGATAGTGGCCAAAGGTGGGGCTGCCATCGATCTGTTTAGTGGACGGCCAGTGACACTGCAGCCCCATTCGTGGGCAGGATTTGTCCCGGCAACACCACAGTACTACAGGAGACCTGCCTGCAATGCTATGGTTCCATGCAGGTGAACTGTGGACCCCAGCAGCTAGTGGGTACATTTTAAATGTTTTAAACAGACCCAGGTGTGGCTGTAAGCAGGCAGAAGCAGGAGTGCATCCCTGGTCTTGCTCCGAGGTTGTACACCACCCACATCCATGTGAAAATGCCTAATATGTGGGAAGAAGGGCTGAGAGTCTTCTGGGGCAACCGACAATGTAAACTCAATCATTCATCTGGAGCAAGCAGGCAGGAAACAACGGGGTGTGGTTGTCAGAAATAACAATGCTAAGAGAGAGGCCAGAAATAAATCAACAGAATCATTTCCCATGAACATATTTGAAATGGTAAATCTGTGTACTAGGACAAGAGAAGGAAAGAATGCTGAGAGGAAAGTGGGGAAAGTTTAGGATAAAATTAAAGGCAACATTGCTACACAGTCACATGGTGGACTATGCATTCTAGTGATTACAATATTGGCATGAAGGTTGATTAAATTAATATTTCTTTATTTTATTAGAACAAATCATTCAGAGCAATTAATAATAAACAGTGAAAACTAGGAGTATGCACCAGGCCCCCATGTCATTTTCATTTTTTGTTTTCATTTTCGTTATTCAAAAAACGATTTTGTTATCGTTACTAACTCATTTTCATTGCTAACAATGTTGTTTTCATTATTGTTATCATTTTAATCGTTTTTGTTATCGGTATTAATATCATTCTTGATATTCATTATCGTTGTCAATATTCGTTATCATTATCGATAACATTTGAAACAAAGATTTTATTTTTGGTATCATTATTGATTCCTGTGCACAACTAATATTTATCTAAATCTAAGGGAGACAAGGGAAGGGAAAATGAAAATATTTATTATCTAATCAATTATCTATATAACTATTCTAATCTAATATATATGTCTATAATATATATCTAATATATACTTCCTGTCTATATATAATGTATGAGGGGAGAAGGGTAGGGAAAGGGAGAAGGTAAAAAGTAGGGTATGAGGAAGGAAAGGTATTGGTGGTAATACAATGAGAGCTAGGGAGGATTTTTGTGTGCAAGCACCAGTGGTGTGTAAACGCAACCCAACAAGTAGAGCTCTCACAGAACAGAGAGAAAAAACCTGCCCCTTCCATTTTAAAGGGTTGCAGTGCCCTTTCCCCAGAGCCCTCCTGATTGGTTGTGGGAGGCAGCAGGAACTGAGCAATTGCAGTGTGCCATGAGACTTCTGGGGTCTGCTTGTGCTGCTCATTGGCCAGTGATACATCCATCGGATATTGCTGAGCTGCTTGCCCCTCCCAACACAGGCACAGTTCAAGAGTTCAACCCTGTTAAGACTCCAAGATGCCTGCTCCCGCCTCCCCTCTCTACATTTTCCCTCACAAACCCAACTGCCATGGCACTAATAATAACGACAACGATAACGACTAATTTTTGTTTCTCATTATTATTTTTTATTGTTTTGTTATCGTTATCAATATTGTTAATAATATCATTTTCGATACTGTTATCAGTATTCTCGGTTGTCATTTTTTGTTATCGTTGTCATTATTCTTGGTTGTCAGCTTCATTATTCCAATAACGAAAATGACAATTTTCGTTATCGTTATCGTAACAACGAAAATGACATGCACACCTCTAGGGGGAACAGGCAATTTTTTAAAATGGAAAATGAAATGACTTCTTTCACATATAAATAAAAAGAATCCCTAGGTATGATTAAAGGATCAAAACTAGCATTTATCTCTCTGATGATGATGCGATGAACTACATGTTTAGCTAAATGGAATTGATTATCTCAGCTCCAATAATGAATTTTTTTCTTTATTACAAAACCATTAAACATAATTCCATTTAATTTGCCTGACTGCTAATCTCTTCTCAGGAGACATCCAGAATAAAGCCATGGAAACTGATTGCAGCGTCGTGCTATATTCCATTCCAGCATTCCCTCAGCACTGAGCAACATACAAACCACACATACTCAAGCAAAAGGAGATCAGATTTTCAACAGAAATTTTGCAAATTTGACACTCTTTGTCTTCTAAAAAGAAATATTAATTTTAGAGGCACATCAGACAAGTACCATTTATCGGATACTAATACTTTATATGTATACAAAGACAAATTAGAAAGAAAAAAACAAGACTGCATTCCCATCTGCGGTGGCGGCAGAGGTGGGGGGCAAGGGAAGACACGGCAGCACGGAGGAGCCAACTGACAGGAAAAGAGCTGGTGTGAATGGGGATCTGCGGAGGCTTCTCTCGTGCATGTCAAGGCATGAAATCCTGCCCTGACATGCACGAGAGAAGTCGTGGCAGATCCCCATTTGCACCAGCTCTTTTCCTGTCAGTTGGCTCCTCCGTGCCCCATGTCTTCCCTTGCCCCTCCCTCTGCCGCTGCCACAGATGGCAACTCAGTCCACATCATATTCAGTCATGTACATAAGACTTGACTTTTTCACAGCCTTTTTTATCTTGTGTCATACGTAGCAGTGGTGTAAAGATGATGTCATACCCCATGTACTATTGCTATTTCAATTTATAATGAAGTAAAGGATATCTATGAAAACAGTCTTCTGAAAAGAATTTCAGTCACGGGTGGGTTTGACTAGGGATTGGGAAGGACCGCCAAGCTCAACAAGGCTGTTGCACATGAGTACTCCAACGCACTCCCCAGCTACACATCCCTTGGAAGTACTTCCCAGCTCGTCCCTCTTCTTATCCTTCCCCTACACCTACCAATGCAGCAGCATTCTACTCTCCACCTACTCAAAGTTATCCTGTCTGCTTTCACACACACCATCAGAAATAACATAGGATAGAAAGTCTTTACCATAGACCAGAAGTGGGCAAACTGTGGCTGTATAGAGCTGCATGTGGCTCTTTAGCACCATTCTGGTAAATGGATGAGGCTCTCAAGATTAGGAAACTTTGCCTTCCCCTGCCATAGACTATCTTGCTCATTTTGGAATCTTCCCAGCTTCTTCCCAAGTTTTATTCATCCGTGGTACCCGATGATTTAAGAAAAGCTAGACAACAAACAGCTTAGCTGTACAGCTAAGAAGAAATCAATCCAGACATGCCTTTCTGTATTTCTTCACTCCATGTATGAGCAAATCCTGCTTTGAAAAACAAGACCATAAGAATATATTATATGGAGCACATTTAGAGGACTGCTGCTACTGAATTACAGGCATGATATTTGTCTTTAAAACCCCTTCTTCTTGTGCTAAAATATTTATTTCTATCATACAGTCTTATTCTCAGTTCAGAATAGTTTCTTCCTATAAAGTTATGTATCGAGAATGTGAATAAAAGTTTGTTTATGACCTGCAGGAGTTCAGGAAGTCTTTATGAGGAAGAATAACAGTCCATTTGGCATAACAACGTCATGGTGTTTTGCAATAGATATAATAAATCTAAACAATAGTCATATAACACATCCTATAGTAGTTTGTTTTGAGACCAGACTTGTCCTGCTCTCTTTAAAGTCTTCTCATATTTTTTTCACTGCTATATTATTTAAGTCTGATTTGTTTGAAAGATTATGCGATAAACATTCTTTGCTTTAATTGGTTGCATCACTTATTTTGAAGGCCACCCCAGTTATTATGTTGTAATGAATGTTGAAATGATTATTTGAAAGACCAAAGTGTGTTTAGCATTGTATAAAAATGTAAATGGGTAGTTTATTGGCACTTCATAGTGAGGGACATTAAACCTTTATTTCTTGGCTTCTGTTTTGTTTAAATCTAAAGAATCTTATGTAAATACCATAACTGGATGATCTCTTCCTATTATATGGAAGAATAATACTTGGTTTTATTTTACTTATAATTTTCTTTTTAGCATTCCAGCTGCTTCAGATTTTCTTATTTCGAAATGGTGCTGTTTCAACCCTCTTATTGGCATTTTGGTAGCAATAAGGTTCCCTGAAGGTTAGCATTTTACTGCTTAGATTTTAGTGATATTACAGCTATCAACATGAAAAAAACATGAAGCTAGCATTTAAAAATTATCTTTTCCTAGAGCTATGTAAAGAATGACAGATGTGAGACAGGTCCAAGTCCCTACTCTTGGGAGGTTTGGAGGCTTTAAAAGATCCCTTAAACTCACACATGTATACACAGTTTGAGTTTCTCATGGCCAGCCTTAATTGATATGAATAGGGTGTCTGCCATCAGAAGGGATGGCATGTATAGATGCTCATCCATCCATACTTATTTTTTAAGGCAAGAACATTTTGAAAATCTTTTATTCTCTTTGGATAAAGCCATCTGAGACCGGGCTGGTTGGATTCCATATCCACCCGAGGGAGGGTGAATTCAGCTACCAAACTTTGAACCAGCAGAGACGTAGGGGTGTGCATGTCGTTTTCATTATTACAATAACGATAAAGAAAATTGTCATTTTTGTTTTCATTATTGCAATAACGAAAACAAGAACATAGAATAACAACAATGATAATGACGACGACAACCGAGAATACCAAAAACGACAACTGAGAGTACCAATAACAGTAACAATATTTTTAACGGTACTGATAACAATATCGATACCAAAAACAACACCAAAAATGATACCAACAACGATAACAAAAATGATAGCAAAAACGATAACGAAAAACAAAAATGACAATGACATAATCATTGTCATTCTTAGTGCTGTAGCAGTTGGGTTTTGGAGGGAAAATGTGGATAGGGGAGGAGGGTGCAGCCATCTCAGAGTCTTAACAGGGTTGAACTGTTGAACTGTGCCTGTGTTGGGAGGGAGGAGCATCTCAGCAGTATCTGATGGATGTATCGCAGGCCAATGAGCAGCACAAGCAAGCCCCAGCAGTCTCATGCTACTCTTTGATTGCTCAATGCCTGCTGCCTCCCACAACCAATCAGGGGGGCTCTGGGGGAGGGCACTGCAACCCTTTATAATGGGAGAGCCAGGTTTTTTCTCTCTGTTCTGTGAGAGCTCTGCTTGTCAGGTTGCATTTACAGAACTATGGTGCTTGCACATAAAAAATCCTCCCTAGCCCTCATTGTATTATTTATTTATTTATTAGGTATTACCACCAACACCTTTCCTTCCTCAAACCCTACCATTTACCTTTTCTTCACCCCTGTACATTATATATATATAGGTAGTATAGATTAGATATAGATATATATGATAGACATATAGATTAGAATACTTATATAGATAATTGATTAGATAATAGATATTTTCCTTTTCCCTTCCCCTGTCTCCCTTAGATTTAGATAAATATTAGTTGTGCACAGGAATCAATAACAATACCAATATCCAAAATAAAATCTTCATTTGTAATGGTACTGATATCAATAACAATATTGATAACGATAATGAATATCAATACCAATAATAAAAATGATACTGATATAGATACTGATACAATAACAAAACAATATCAAAAATGATACTAAAAATGATAAACGAAAAAAAAAATGACACTGGGTATTTTCAGACGTTACGGGGCCCTTTGGCCCCGTACCGAAAGCAACGTCTTCGTTCCCCGCCGGGGTCACCCCTGCACGGCCCAACAGACGTGCCGGGGGGATCCCGGCGGGGAAAGTGGGAGGGGCCGGGGCCACGCGGCGCAACGTGTGGCCGCACGGCCCCGCCCCCTCCACGCACCCCACCGCCCGCCCTCCGAGGAGACGGGCGGGCGGCGGGGCCAATGCGGCCGCCGCGTCTGGCACGCGGCCAGACGTTACTTTTTGTTGGCCACGGCCCGCGGTCCATTTGACCACGCTTCCCGGGACCTTCCCCCGGCTAGCCCGGGAAGCGTGGTTCAAATTGACCCCATGTGCCGATTGAGCGTGGCCAACATCTGGCGCACGCTGTGCAGACGTTCAGGGGCCTTTGGCCCCGCGTGGGGGTTGAGCGTGGTTCACTGTGGTTCAGCGTGATCTCGTCACGTCTGAAATCACCCACTCTCGTTAATAATGATAACGAAAATGACATTTTTGAATAACAAAAACGAAAACAGAAAACAGGCCTGGTGCACACCCCTAGCAGATAGAGCAGTCAAAAAAATCTGATCCTCCAGTGGGGAAACTACGGTGGGCCGAGAAGCCGTCCACATGAGGCAGGACTCCCTGAATCCTGCTGTGCCCCAAGATTGGGCCACGGGGGGGAACTTCTGCCAAAAAGCTGATTGGAGGGGTGGGGCTTGTTGAAGTGCTTTCAACTCCACTACCAACAACCAGCTGTTTGGCGGCCAGGATGAGCATGTTTCTCTAGGCCCAGTCCTCAGACACTTCCTCATAGCTGGGCTGCATGGACCGACCAGATGGGAGGAAGTCTATTACCCCACATTGGTCCTGGTGGGGCAACAGTAGTCTGAGAAGCATCACTGGCCTACTCCAGTATACATGTAGCATAGCAGCCAGCTTCCTGCCCCAGGGCGGAAGTGGGCAAACATCGGACAGCACTGGAGTGATGGTAAGTGCATCACAAGCTAAAGTGTGATAATGTCTTGTGTGACATACTTTCATAATTCAGACGATACTTTCATAATTCAGTGTTGAAATACGAAAGTAGAAGTATGAAGTAGAAGGTAGATTTATCAAGCTCCCCTACTACTAAATACTATGCCTGTGCTGTGCTAGGGCAGAGGTAGAATCTCTAGCCCATATTTTTTATTTATTTATTTATTTATTTAAAATTTATATCCCTCCCCTCCTGCCCTCAGGGCAGCCCGGGGAGGCGAACAACATTCAATAAAAAATATTAAAACAATTTTAAAATACAGTATGTGGGGAAACCCCCACCTCCACCCCACCCCACCCCTACCCCTCGCCAAAAGCCTGACGGAACAGCCTGGTCTTACATACACACCGAAACAGCAGGAGAGTGGGAGCCAACCGAGCCTCCTCCGGGAGCGAATTCCACAGCACGGGGGCGGCCACCGAAAAAGACCTCACATCGGTGGCCACCCGCCTCGCACGGGGAACCTCCCAAAAGGCCCCCACGGACGATCTCAGGGGTCGCACGGGCACACGGGGAGTGAGGCGGTCCCCAGATAAGCAGGGCCCAGGCTGTGAAGGGCTTTAAAGGT